>CAUJNA010001269.1:862735-864611 GCA_963377175.1 Effrenium voratum | reverse complement strand
ATCATCATCGATGATAACCATCATCGTGCATCCTCTGCATCGCCAACAGTCATGATGATAATGATGACTACGCACCCTCTGCATCTCCAATCGGCTCTGCAGGACTTTTGAGTCGTACATGAAAAAGATAAGGATCCTCATCATAGCCGTGGCCCATCATCGTCATCATCACGGTTATCATCATCGATGAGAACCATCATCGTGCATCCTCTGCATCACCAACAGTCATGATGATAATGATGACTGCGCGCCCTCTGCATCTCCAATGTCGTCATCACCGTTATCATCATCGATAACCATCATCGTGCATCCTCTGCATCACCAACAGTCATGATGATAATATTGGATCGTCATCATAGCCGTCGCCCATCATCGTCATCATCACCGTTATCATCATCGATGATAACCATCATCGTGCGTCCTCTGCATCGCCAACAGTCGTGATGATAATGATGACTACGCACCCTCTGCATCTCCAATCGGCTCTAACGGGACTTTTGAATCGTATATGAAAAAGATACGGATCCTCATCATAGCCGTGGCCCATCATCGTCATCATCACGGCGATCATCATCTATGATAACCATCATTATGCCATCACCAACAATCATGATGATAATGATGACTGCGCATCCTCTGCATCGGCATCGTGCATCCTCTGCATCACCAACAGTGATGATGACAATGATGACTACGCGCCCTCTGCATCTCCAATCTCATCATCACCGTTATCATCGTCGATGATAACCATCATCGTGCATCCTCTGCATCACCAACAGTCATGATGATAATGATGATTAAAGGATCGTCATCATAGCCGTCGCCCATCATCGTCATCATCACCGTTATCATCATCGATGATAACCATCATCGTGCATCCTCTGCATCGCCAACAGTCGTGATGATAATGATGACTACGCACCCTCTGCATCTCCAATCGGCTCTAGCGGGACTTTTGAATCGTATATGAAAAAGATAAGGATCCTCATCATAGCCGTGGCCCACCATCGTCATCATCACGGTTATCATCATCGATGATAACCATCATTATGCATCCTCTGCATCACCAACAATCATGATGATAAGGATGACTGCGCATCCTCTGCATCTCCAATCTCATCATCACCGTTTTCATCGTCGATGATAACCATCATCGTGCATCGTCTGCATCACCAACAGTCATGATGATAATGCATCACCGTTATCATCATCGATGATAACCATCATCGTGCATCCTCTGCATCGCCAACAGTCATGATGATAATGATGACTACGCACCCTCTGCATCTCCAATCGGCTCTGCAGGACTTTTGAGTCGTACATGAAAAAGATAAGGATCCTCATCATAGCCGTGGCCCATCATCGTCATCATCACGGTTATCATCATCGATGAGAACCATCATCGTGCATCCTCTGCATCACCAACAGTCATGATGATAATGATGACGAATCTCCAATGTCGTCATCACCGATGATGACGGCAAACGCATCCGCAGCACCCTTCCCGTGCGTCTCCCCCTTTCAGGAGCAGGGGTCGGCGGATTTTCAGGTTTGCTTCTTCAAGGCTGGCGTGAAATCTGTGGAACCTGGGCATATCGAAGCTACCTTCCTCTTGTGCCCGCGCCCGAGGCATGACAGGAGCCGACACGTCGGTTCGCGTTGACTTGAGATCCGGATGCAATGCCCAAAGCCATCAATTAGAGGAGGCTCCTTTTGCGGGGAACCTTGGGATCAGCGCGCCAAGGCTTTGAGCCTTGTAAGGGATGCGGAGGCCCTGCAGTTTGCAAGGTCCACAGGGCTGGCGGTATCTTGGAGACCTGAGCCAGCCAAGTTTGTTTGTGGATATCGAGCCTGTCCGACCATCGCTAGTCAGGCG
>CAUJNA010001269.1:812735-857735 GCA_963377175.1 Effrenium voratum | reverse complement strand
CGGCCGTGGGCTCCGGCATGTGTCAAAACACCCTTCAGGTGGGTATGGATGGTCATGGGCCTCTCAACCAGTATTCAAAGTCAATTCCACGATAAGGAGCTTCGACCATGAACATGCCAGTGCACAGCTGGTGAACATCCAATGGAGACGTTGGCTTTGGGAACATGCGTCGACCACTTTTTTAGGTGGAGGATCAGGAGGCCGATGTGGTTGTTGACGCCCTCTTCAAAAAAGAACCAGGAGTCAAGCAAGCATGCACTTTTTCAACCACTCACAGGCAGTTATACCTCCTTCAACGACTTCCCACCATTCCCCACTCCCTGAGTTATGCAGTAGTATCGAAGGATGCGTGATGCAGGCGTACCCTTAGCCCTTAGCAAAAAAACGACTGTTCCACTGCATCTTCCCTGTGTGCGGGACTTTCATGTTTGGGCGTTTGTCCCAGAGACGTGGGGGGGGCTTTACACTCCCTCAGAAGCTCCCAGAAGGCCTCTGCAACTGGAACCAATGTCTTCTCAAGGGGTCCCGGGAGCTTCCATGTTCGCCTGGAAGAGGGTCCATGCCAGAAGGTCCAAAGCCGGCGTCGCGCCCGGGCCGTCGCTGGAGCTGAGGAAGAGCGCCATCTCGCAGCACCTGCAGGAAGCCAAGGACGGGCAACCCCGCGCGGCGAGAAGCTCCGTCTCGGATCCGGGTGGCCGAGAGCCAAAGTGCGAGGCTCCATCGGGTCTTGAAAGATGCGTTTCAGGTCTACGCAGGTAGGCAGGAACCTAGTGACAAGCATTGATATACGAAGCGCACGGGCAATACTCTATCTCTCTCTATACATATGTCATGTGTATATATATATATATATAGATGTCTATATATATATACACATCTGCATGTATATCTTATAGACGTACAAAGCACATGTGTACAGTATAGAATCGCGTCGATAACATATACGCACATACGCAGTGATTCATGATTATGTTATACATGCAGGAAGCCCTTCCGGACAAGCAGAAGAAAGCCAGCCGCCAACCACCATCTCTTATGCCCCCCCAGTTGCGCCATCAAAGCCCAGTTGATTGGAGGGTAGTAAGGATCGGATCTTAGCCATCAATGTGAGCATTTTCCCTGGTGCTTCACATGGTTTCGGGTACGCAGAGGGTCCAAGTACCTTCTAAGGTACTCGGACCCCTTTTTTACCCACCAAAAGCCATCCTCATGAGGTACTTGGACCCTCCGAGATAGCACATTAGCAGGTTTGGAATATGACTCTGTCTTGCTTTGGGCGCACAGGAGTTGAAGGGCACCGTTTTGGAAGTGACTTTGAAGAGCTGGGCTCTTCACATGGACCGCTTGATTTCCCTGTTCCATGCTGGTTTTCCCCGGCTTGGTCCGTTTCCAGCCAGTGTTTAGTAACTCGGATTTTCCGCCCCATGCATCTGGCGAATCCGAGTCACGGGGTCCCAATTGGGGAAGCAGTACGTAGAACACGGCTCTGGAATGGGACGCGTGCCTTTTTTTTGTTTGGAGGGTAAACCAGAAACTGATTGCTTGGCTGGGGACTAATGTGGACCCTTGAAAAGTCAACCCCAGTTTAGTACTAGGGGTGTCCCAGCATTTGGGGGATGATCACTTTGGGAGCCCCCACCCCCCTATGAATAAACTGGGGTTGATTAATATGGGGTCAACATAACCAAAGTCCCCCAGTAGTGCCCTTTTACCCTTTTTGGGGGGGGGGGTTCCCCTGCTAATATAGACAATAGAAAAAAATCGGGTGCCCTTCTTCTTGCCTCTCTGGACCAAGTAACAGGGGCTCCCGGAGCCATAAGTTTGTGCCGAGTCAAACAAAGGACGCCGCCTACACCCAGCGGCTCCGCATCAGCGGCATCACTGGCTGCCTGGGCATCCTCCTGGCACCTCGGAAGCTTTGCCCGGGCTTTCCGGCTTCCCCGTTTGAAGCATGGCTGTGGTTGTCAGAAATAGGGCAAACCTTGTCACCTGGGGTCCCTAGTCAAATGGGCCATAAGAACCTAGCTATACAAACCAGTGGAAAGCCATCTGGCTGTGGGTCAGAAATAGGGTAAACCCAAAATGGGTTGCCCTGGTAAGTGGAAACGTGGACTAAAACCCGCGGTCCAATTCCTGATGGTTTAATTTTGACCCATACCCACATATGCTCAATCCCCCAACCTCTTGCAAGATATACTTTTTGGGACGATCTGTTCGGTGGTCAACAGAAGGTTTCAACAGTTTGTTGTGCTGTTGTTTCTATTTTTGGCTTTGCCTTTTGTGGCTTTGAAAACCCCATGCCATGACTGTTCAAAACGGCTTGATTTATGGTCTTTGCAAACAGCAACTGTTCAACCACACGGGCTCCTATTTCTGGGCTTTTCACATCTGGTTGAAGTAGCTCATAAAGAGCCCGCAACAACACTGCTGCCTTCAAAAAAGACTGCGGGCCCTGCCGGCTTCTTTTCTAGACCAACAGACTCCACGTGATGTGCCGGGCTTTGACTGCAGAAAGACGTACCCTTCCTCCCACTAGCATAGCATTGTGGGAGGGTATCCGGAAGATCAGTTTCCTTTTAAAGGTACCCCCTGTCAAGTGCCATGTTAGTGGGAGTGAGGGTTAGCATTGCCAATTGGGCAGGATTTCCTGGACACAACCATCCCTTCCTATGATGTTTCCAGGGCCAGCCCATGGCGGATCCATAGACCTTACTATTGGAGCCTATGTGTGTTGGTCGTGGCCCCTTTTGCGCCAATGGACAACAGGATGATTTCAGGATGTTCCTGTGTTCAACCATCTTGTCACTTCCCGTTGCTAAGATCATCCTTCCCAGTAAGCCCTTCATTTTACTGTCAAAGTGGTAGGTTAAAAAAAACTCCTCCCAGCTTCACTTTGAGAACCCAGCCACCAGTCCCCTGAAAAGGCGAGGGCGTTCGACAACTTGAGGGTGAGGGAGTTGCGAGCGGTGCCGGGAAGCCTTTGAGTGTCGCTCTGTTTTTTGTTTTACCAACTAAATCCGGAAAACGATACTGGATAGAGTTTGTCCAAATCCAGCTTTGACAAGATGTTCTTCTTGAGAATTGTATATAGTGACGGACATACACTTAGAAACAGTTTTGGTTTCCAAAATTTCCGACAAACACTTAGAAACGAAAAAAAAAAAAAACAGTAAAAATCAACACTTAGAAACGGTTCGGCCGACCAACACTTAGAAACGTTTTTTCGCCTTTGTGGCGATTCTGATGCATATTACCAGCCGTCAAACACTTAGAAACGTTTCCAAGTGTTGCCCGAGAGGTACCTGCAACTTCTAAGCATTGGTTACGTGTGTTGCCCCGGTTACGTTTGCGAGCAAGGCATGATTTACTTACATACACACATACTTACATATATATATATATATTATACATATATACATATATATGTATATAGATAGACCTTCCTCCTCGGGGCATCGGTGCTTTCGTGGGGTTGCCGGAAGCTTGAAATCAGCTGGGGGTGAACACTTAGAAACGCCTCCCCCAACCCCCCCCCCCAGAGTCGACCAATTGGACTTGTTTGTGTGTATACATGACCAATCCTCCATACATGTCAGCACGTGTGTGAGCAAGGTGGGGCCATCAAACAAGGCGTGAAACACATGAGCGATCGTGTATAGCTGTTGGGCTAGTGCTGCAAACCGTTTCTAAGTGTTGAAAAAAGTTTCTAAGTGTTGAAAATCATTTCTAAGTGTTGAATTGGGTTGTAGCAGTCCGGATCAACACTTAGAAACAAAAGTACCTGCTGGGGACAGCACTTAGAAACGAAAAAAGTACGTGGTGCCAAAAGAAAATTTCCAAAACCGTTTCTAAGTGTATGTCCGTCACTATAGATGAAGTTCCTTGAACACAGGGTATGTTTAAGAGAAACATAGATGCCGTTCCTTGGTGACCACAAGTCTGCCGCATCGCCTTTGACCTTCACAAGGCCTTTTTCACAAGCCCCAGGTGCTTGCAATCTATTGGTATGGAGCACAACAAGATGGTGGTCGCAACAAACAGGTACCGAGTTGGTAGACGACCGTGTGGGGGGAACAAAAAGGAGTTACACATTTGCATGCTTGTTTCGATGTTGAAGCAAAGGTTGCGGCAAGGGAACCTCCATGGTGGTTGGCGGACACGAATCCCCATGTAAGTCAGGTCCACCAACAACCAAAAGACGTGAATCCCGGCATCCCTGTTTTTAAGCTTTCGATAGGCAATCTTCACAGCCGAGGTCCACCTCAAAAGAGTGCACCAAAATGGTTGTCCTGTTGCCAGTGCTCAATAAGAATACTGGACGAAGCGAGGTCCACCAAACGATTCCTTTAAAAAGCATCCAAGCCACCTGAGCCACAATCAAAACCCGGGTAGATGAAGGTTAGCAAGGGATGCTCCCAACCATAAATAGCTGCGGCCGCCTTCTGAATTCTTTGCATGGTTCTGGGTAGATAATTTTAATACCGAATTTTGATTATGACTCACTCACCTGAGCATTGCCTGGATGTTTCGGGATACCTTCGCAGGCACTTCTCGCCGCGGTTTGCTTCGTGGTAAGCACCGAGGCCGTTTTGTCGGTTTCGCCCTGGCGGTTGACGCTATTTTGTGGGGTTTTGTTTCCCCGTTTTTCTTCAGGATTTTTCCTGGATTTTGCCTTGTTTGGCTTCTCAGCTTCTTGGCTTGTTGGCCTTTGTCTTCTTGGAGTCTGGACTTTTTGGCTTTTGGTTTGTGGCTTTTTGGTTTCTTGGCTTTTTGGCTTTTAGGCTTTTCGGCTTGTGGCTTTTTGGCTTTACTTTTTGTGGCCTTTGTGGCTTTGGCTTTTCCGCATTCTCAGCATCACCAGTCACACCCTCACCAGTTTTTGGCTTTTTGGATTTTTGGTTGGCGGCTTCCTGTAGATGGCAGGGGCTCCCCCCCCCCCCAAACCCCCCGCTTCTTTGTAGGGAACAAACCCCAATGAATCCAACACCCACCCTAAACTCACGTGTTGGCCCAAAACCACCCTGAACCAACCCTGAACCACCACTAAAACCACCCTAAACCCACCCTTAACCACCGCTAAAACTAGAGCCAACCTTCAAACCAAACCGAAGCCAACCCTAAAGAAACCCTAAATTAGCCTTAAACCAGCGAAACTCCCTAAAGAAGCCCCTAAACAAACCCACTCTAAACCAGCAATAGACTATCCCTCAACCAACTCTAAACCTACCCCAAACCAACCCTAAAAAAACCCACCTAACCCCACAAAAACCAACCCTAAGTCCGCGCTAAACCAGCACAATGCCGTTGCTAATGAGCCCACCTTGAACCACCCCCACAAAGTACACCCTATAGCACCCTAAAGCAACCCCAAAACCACTCCCTAACCCCCCGTAAACCAGCACTAAACCCAAACTAAACCCGCTCTAAACATCCCGCAGCCACCCCCAAACTTGCCCTAAACAAGCCTGGAGCCCACCCTGAACCAACCCTAGCCAACCTAAACTCACCCTAAACCCACCCGAACAAATCCAACTCGTGATGCTGAGGATGTTGAAAAGGATGCTGCCGAGTTAAAGCGATGCCGGGGATGTTGGTGCAAAACGAGTCAAACCACAGCAGAACCAAGGGAGATCGCACCTGCCAGTTCCAAAACAGAAAATTCAGGAAAAAGCCCAAAACAAAACGGGACAATTTCCCCAAAAAAATCGGGACCCGTTGATTTTTCTTGGGAGTTCCACTCCCAGAAAACGGTTTAGTTGGGGAAGCCACCAGGAAACCAAGCGATTTTCTGGAAGTTGATTATTTGTCCATTATTTTCAACTACGGTCCTTTTAAAAAAACAGCACATGTATGTGTAGTTGTTGCAGGGTTTGCTGGCTTTCTAAAAAAGGATTGATGAAAAGAATGGGGGGCGTTAGCCCTAGAAGGACAAGTGGCCGGACACTGTTGCTCGAGGCTATGACTGTTTACATGTGTACCGTTCACGTAGTGCCCACAGGATCAGGTGTCGGGTGTTTCCGCCAAAAGTGAAGCATCCCCTCCAATATGGGAACAGGTCCTGGAAGTTCCCACTACGTGTTTGTTCTCGCTCTTTTCTTTGTTCCGGGACCAGATTGAAAGTTCGGTGGCCAAGAGAGCCGCGGATGTGGGATGCCTTGTGCTTTTTTCTCGGGCGAACGACACATTCGGTCAGGCTAAGCCCAAGGGTACCTTTGGATTGTACTTTTGGGGGGGGCCAGGTAGAGCCCTGTTTACTAAATATTTGGTTGATTTTGTCCATTATTGTTTTTCTGTCCTGGTTCCTTTAGTTTTAGCCCACACAGATGTTTTCAAGAAGCTTCAACTAATCTTGCTCTAACAAAATTTAAATTGTTTTGTCCTTGGCAGGGCTGCCCTGAATATCTTGAAACCTTGCCTTCCACAGGAAGACTGGGCATCCAAGCGGATATGGGACATCCATGATGGCAAATAAAATCATACCCAGAAAAAATGCACCTTTCCTCACAGGGGTTGTTTCAAGATACCCTGAAAAAATGCACCTGTCCTCACAATTGTCGTGTTTTCTCCATGCTATGTTGGGTGTTCCTGGAGGTTGCTGTTGTTCATTTCAGGTTCGCATGGGCCATGAGAACCATACGCGCAAGGTGCCAAGGCGGCACGAGAACTTGGGCTGCTCGGCTTCAGAGCCATGCAGTTTCCCGTGGGGTTTTTCGGGAGTGAGCGGGTGGCTCAGCCTATGGAAACTGGAAATGTGAGCGAAGTTCTTCCATCTTCACATAGTGCTGCCCAAAGTCAAATGGTTTGCTATACCGACGGGTCAGTTTTGAGCCAAAAAACATTTTGGGTGTGCTGGGGTCTTGTTCGCCCCCTTTTTCGAATGTCATTTGATTTTCTTCCCTTTGTCAGCACTGCCTATTGGTGCCCCGCATGGTTTGTCAGCAACTGTTGAATGGGAACAAGAGAGGGTCGGTCTCTTCTGACTGAGCAGCAAGGGAGAGCAGGGTAGTCGATTTATGAAGAAATGTATGGCCTACGAGTGTAAGTTTCCTCTTGAAGGTATGCCAAACTGATTCCAAAAGAGGGGTCAAAAGGACCACTAGCTCGAGATTGAAACATGATGATATTTCCTCCCCTTTTTTGATGGCTTCAACACAACGGTGACCCCCTTTCCCGGCGTTAGGAGACATCGATCTTCCCTGGTAACTTATATCCATTCGCCTGTGATGTCCGTTTTTGCACAGGTTTCAGGGGAATTCGCCTTGGCTAGTAGCTATCTTACTTAGTCACACCTACGAAGGTCAGCATCAGGGTTCCATGATTTAGCCTATCTCCAAAAAGATGCAGAAGCAGGGGTGCGGATTTGAGTCCTTTTGAGGATACCCCCAAAACAAGCAACTGGGAGGGCCTTCCATGTTTTGGGAGACCCCAACCCTTGAAAGCTAAGCCGAAGGGTTAGGGGTCGCGTGGGGTGTGGGTTGGCTCGAAGGTTTGGGGGCTTGGGGTTGGCACAGGGGTCCTTTTGATCGGTGAGTTTTGGCTAGAGCTAAAGATGGGTTCCACGGTTTCACGGCCCATGTACCTCTGTTGCCCAGTGGCGCCCTTTTCCCTCTTTTTTTGGATGGGGGGGGGTTCCCGTTTAGACTCAACCAACCAGAAAAAGGGGCGTCGATCTTTTTTTCCACAGAAATCCACTGGGCATCTGAGTGGTTTCCCTCAGGGCCCGCTGTGTCGCTGGTCCAAGGTGTGCTTCTGCGCTCGGTCTCCGTGAGTTGTCTCATGCTGGGCCTCGTGTGCTTCCTGCTGGCCCTACTCCCCACGGACCGCCGGGCAGTGCCGGCCCGGGACCCGGCGCTTGCAAGGGAAACACCTGGCAGGAGATCCTAATATGAGCCTAGGTCCCCCAGTAGTGCTCTTTTACCCGTTTTTTGGGGGAGGGTTCCCCTACTAAAATAGACTACAACAAAAAGGGTACCCTCTAACCTCTCTACTGGAGGACCCAGAAGCGTGAATCCAATATCTGAAGAACTGATTTGCAGTAGCTTAGCAGATGTTGTTTGATGTTCTGGAGCAAGGTGCCGATACTGTCACACGCAGAGAGAGATTGATTGTTCTTCTCCATTTTGGACATGGAGGCACTCCCTCATTCCATCTTGGAAGGGGGCTTAGTTTTTTCCTTAGCCTCAGCTGTGCAGGGAAGAGTCTCAGCAAGATTTGCCAGATGTCGAGACTCGTCAGAGTGTGCTGTTTTGAAATTCTCCTTTGGCTTTCACTTCATCTCTTGTAGTTACGATATCATGAGCAGCACCCGAGCTGTTCCCCCGCCGCGTCCAATGTGCGTTTGTTTAACCCAAGTAGCGCCGGCCACGTTACTATGTGATTTGTTGTGTTGGTTTTGAGACTTACTTTTAGTGGACAAGGTATATGCCAGGCTAGTGGCAGAGCAGGTGTTGTTGACATAAAAGTTGCAGAAGTCGTAGGCGTGTCGCGAGAAGAGTGACACACTGTCTTACCGTCAAGGAGCGCTATCCAATCGAAGCTTCGTTGTCGCGCTTTCGATGGTGGCAATATTGACGCAGCTCTGGATGCTGTTCTGATCAGAGGAATTACTTGGGCGCCTCTGATTAGTCCAAAATGAACATTGTGGGTGGTTCCGCAAGGATCCAAAAGCACCAACCAAGCATCCAACCAACCAGCCAGCCAACCAACCAGCCAGCCAACCAACCAACCCGAGGCTTTCACCAGGAACCCAAAGACCGTGCAAGCCAGGAGCCCGCGTTCACAAAGGTTGGCTCTCGGCATTGAAGTCATGGTCTGTGCTTGGCAATCTCACTCCCAATTGCGGAAAGAAAGGACTCGCATGTGGGTCTTGAGTGTGAATGGTGCGCTTTTGAGCGGTGTCACTTCTGAAAGACTCCTTAAGATTGCTTTCATTTCGCTTGTTGGAAGGTTCAAGCATGTTCAAGCGCGTTCATTTTCGCCATGTGTAAAGTGACTTGCCTTCGGTTTCGGGTTGTTCCCTTGGTGAGCTGTACAGTGAAACGGAATCACTGGGCAAAGTGAGAGAGCGACAGGTGGCCGCCTGGATTCTGGTGATGCTCCTGATGCTCTGGGTGGGCATTGCCCTGAATTTCGCGAACTCCATCTTCAGGTCGACGCCTGACTTCAAGGCCAGCGGGTCGTGGGTTCGTTGGGGGGGGGGGGGGTGGGTGAGGGGGGGGGGCGGAGAGTTTCTTTCGCACCAGGGGGGTCGCTCGCTTTCCCCGGTTCGCCGGTTCGGGCCGTTTGAAGATCAAGCTTCGTGATGTTAGGGGCAAGTTCTTGGGAACTCGGGGGCGAGGCGGTCACAACCCAGTTGACTAAGCAGAATGCCAGGGGCAACTCGTTTGGGGGAACTTCTGAATGGGTCACTCAGATAAGTTTCATCACAGAGGCACCTAAAAAGGAAGGAACGACCGCGGGAGAAGATGTGGTGGTACTCATGGAGTAAACTCGGTGTTTGTTTGTATTTGTTAGGATTGCAAGTGGTGTGAAGTGCATGAATCAAGAATATGTGATAACCGATGTTTGGAACACGGTTGTAAAGAAATTACAGCAATGAAAGTCTGTCGTCAGAGGCATGCAAGAGCGTTAAATGCAGAGCCAATCCTGCCGAACAACCGAGCAGTGCTGATCTTGGCACTGTGGCAGGCTCGGGGGTTTCATTTGGAGGTTCGGGGCTGTTTGATCCGAATATCATGAAGGTTGCGCGAGCCATCACCATTTGTCCACGCAATGCCTGATCGGTGTATGGCAAACAGAGGGATGAAGGATCCCTTTGCATGTGTGTGTGTGTGTGCGCGCCAATGTCGCCACCACATGGGATGTCCTTCCACTACTATGCAAGGCTGACAATAGGTGCCCCTCATACAACATGATTCAATATATATATATATACATATATATACATATATATATATACATATGTAGATGTAGATGATATGTCTTTGTGCTGTCAAATCTGCCCGGCGCCATAATATGGCTCCACCTAGCTTAGCCAGGCTTGCGGTTCGCAAGTCCCAACCAGACACCACCGCTGTAGGAGGCAGATCGCGTGCTGGAGATGGTGCGAGGCGTCATGGTTCTGCACATTGGACGCAATTCGGGAGAGCCATCCGTTGGATGAGGTCGATCTACATCCGGTGCGAGCGATCCGGAACCGGTTTATTGAATCCCGTTGGCTCCCTGCGCAATGCTTCACCTTTTTCAGGTACCCTCTCGCCAACTAGCACGGAACCTGACTCGAGGTTTCGGGAAGGCCATGTCAATAGACAAGTTGGGACGCAGGACCAGCTGACATTGGATGAAGGTGGGCGCCTACATGCCGTGCAATTAGGATCCACATATTCATATTGTTGCTTATCTGCTTATCTTATGGGATTTGGAGCCACATGTGGGTGGTTGTTTGTTTTAAGGGGTAAAGGTTGCCCACTTATACACCCTCCTACTAACCCCCCCATAGCAAAATACTACAACCAGGTGCCAGGCCCTTGAACTGCCCGTCACCTGGAAGGTCAAGCTCACAAGGATAGACGGGAGGAAATGCACCGATTTTCAGGTTCCATGATACACACCTAGGTTCCCCAGCTAGGTGCCCTTTTACCGTGTCTTTTTTTGGGGAGGGTTCCCCTACCAAAATAGACTACCGAAAAAAGAAAAAAAGAACAACAAAAGAAAAGAGAAAAAGAAAAACAACAACATGCAACCTCTCTACTGGAGGACCTACTATGATTCTCGGGGATTCATGGAAGGAATAGGTTCAGTCAAAGTAGCAAAGCGCGACTGACAAAAGCCGAAGGAGCGAACAAAGGTTTTGGCGCATCCCTATATGTCAAGTGGACATATGGTGGGTTGGGGGTGAATGTTGGCCCCATAGAACTCAACCCTAGCCTTCTAAGGGGGGGAACACCCCCTCCAAAAGTGGTGGCTGATTCCACACATTTCACCCAAAAAACACGACACACCCCTATCAAAATAAATTGGTTGGATGATTAATAAGGGGTCAACATTAGTCCCCATTGAAGTTTAATTAAACAGCTGGGGCTAACATATGAACATAACTGGGGTTGATGAATGCGGGGTCAACCCTTGTGGCCAAGGCTTTTGGCCACGGTGGCCCTTGCCTGCGCCGGATATTTGGTGATCCAAGTGAGCTGCCGCCGCAGAATGGCCAAGCGATTGCTCTCCAGGCGTCGAAACGTTCCACCGGATTTTTGTTTTGGCCTCGATGATGCTTCATTTAGGCTCTGTTTGCCCAATGGCGCCTCTTTTTCCTTTTGATTGGGAAGGATTCCCCTGTAAACTCAACCAACCAAAAAAGGATGCCCTTTTTCCCATGGAAATCCACTGGGCATCAGAGCAGGGATTCGATTCGCAGTATTCACAACTCCAACGAAAGACAGCCGTGCGAGGGGCCGGTCTGGGTTGATTGAAACTCAGTCGAGGTCTATTATCCCCTTGAGGGGCACGGGGTGTATTGAGCGTGGCACCGCAAGCCGAAGAAGCAGAGGCAAGCAGTTGTGATGTTGCAGGGCATCTGATATGTTAGGGGGTGTTAACAGACGGTCCAAAGTGAATCCGCCAATTTACCTTTGGGTTATGTGGTTTTGATTGAGCGAAATTTGAAGACAAGGAGTCCAAATATTATTCCTCTTTGTTGCAGTGTTCACGATCCACATCTGGTGGAAAGAGGTCCGCGGTAGCGTTGAATCATGTTGTCTCCCAAATGCGCTGAAAGATCACTGGCCAATTTTTGGGCTGAGGGCTGAATTTGAGTCCGAAAATCCCAGCCATGCAGCGGTGGGTTTGTTTTGAAGTGAAATGAGTGGTTGCCATGGGAACCATCTGCTGCCGGTCAATCAAAGATCGCTCTCCTATTTGGCATTGTTTGGGTGTCTCGGGATGGAAGGCTTTGATGGCAAGCCTTCATTTGCCGTGCATGGCGAGCTGAGTGCGCAAGGTGGTTGGCCAATGTTGGCCCATTTTAGACGAATTAGAACTGGCTGCTTCAGCAAAAGCTGCCAACATCCGGAAAACAAAAAGTTGACCAATGTTGTTTTCTATTGTAGCAACACTGCAGCTTCTGTTGCTGGTGGACACGTGCAGGATGTGGCAATCGTGCGCAGTGGTCTTCGCAATGGTGACGTGCCGGCCTCAGTGAGAGCGCCATGGTCCTTATGGCGCGCTGGTGGTGGGCGGTTTGGGGGTTTGAAGCCCTTCCTGTTCTGTTGAACCCAGTGGCATGGGTGTCCTTTTTGGTTTGGTTGAAAAATCACGTGGTGGTTCAATCAACTACCAGGGCCATCTATTTTCCCAAAAAGGACGCCTATGCTCAGTGGGACTTCCCCCCAAGCTCCGAACCGCCACCACAAATGGACGTGGGTCAAAACCAATGGGATCCCATTTTGAGGTAGGTGCACCACCCATTTTAGTCTATTTTAGTGGGGATTGGGATGTTCACTGGGGGTACGAAATTTGGATTTTGATGGCCAGAGGGAAGCTGATTTATAGCCCTCTTGTGGGCAGCGCCTTCGGCAAACCCGTGCACCAGACATAAGTGAGCCGTACCAGATTTGAAAAGGATTCTGAATAGCTCACCCACAACAAAGGTCCATGATGTGATCGACTGCCGCGTCTGTCAATCCATTTCATGTTTATGTTTGATTCTTCAAGCACTTGTCATAGTGAGTGCAATCTGACTGTGACCTTTGCTTCTAAAGGGTTTTTGTATAACGCCCTGGGATTACACGCACTGGGAAATGACCCCGCTTAGGCATATTTCCGCGAGAACGTCATGTTATTTTGGACCATTTTGGGCCATTCCCCAAGGGTGTAATCCCAGGGCGTAATACAACAACCCTTAGATTTGTCATACTGTGGATGGACGAAATCCATTTCGCACCACCTAAGAAACCCTGGACTTCTCTGATTCCCCTGTAAATACCAACACCAAACCTTTTGGTTTCAAGCATGGTTTCATTTCCTGGGCGCGAGAAGCAAATGGGATTTCGCAACCATCCACAGTGGCTTCCCCAGAATTAGCTCTCCCTTTTTCCCGCTTTTTTTTGGGGCCCCTTTGTTTTCCGCTAAGGCAAACCAGATCTCATTTTGTTGCTGGGGTCCACTAATTCCAGCCTGTGCAATCTGACTGCGACCTCTGCAGGCTCACCGCAGTCTTAGAGGTGACCATGGAGAGCCTCCAGTGCCAAGAGTGTCATGGGCTTTTCTACCTCGTGGCCGGCACCTGAGCTCGCGGCAAGCGAGTCGACGTGTCGCGCGAGTGTCATGTGCTCTCGCCCTTGGATCCTGAGCATGGTATGAAATGCTCCTGATGTTACCCATGGCATGCTGCTGACTTGATTCAATTTGGGGCGCAAAGGGCGGATGAGACTCTCGTGGAAGGCTTCTGGCTCCCTTTGAAGCGCGGGCTTTGAAACTGAAACAGCACGTGGCACCAAAGACGGCGATTGTAGGCAAGGGACTTGGTGCTTTTCGGGAAAGTACAACCCGCGTTGGATCGGCCCCCCGGTTTGGTCGGCTCAAAGGTTCGCCACTCAGGGCCTGGACTCGGGATACGTTGCAAGTATCTCGAGGTCGAAAGCCAGCAGCCCTTTCGAAACCCATGGGTTTGGAGCCTTCCTGGCAACAGCCAAAGGGCAGGTCCTTTTTTTGGAATGACTTGAATATCAACCTGGGGCCAGTGAGGAGATGTTTATAAGGGGAGATTATAAATGCGTGCAAATGCTGTCCATCAAAGGCTCCGCCTTTTAATGCCTAAGTTAAACATATTTCCCGGGATTCAACCTTCGATCTTGTAAGTTAAATCTATTTCCCGGGATTCACTCATCTTGCATGTCTTCCTTTTCGGGTGGAACCAATGTGCATGTGGTCTTGTTAACCCTTGGCCTCCGAACTGGGGAGCCCGGGGCCCCGAGCTAAAACCGTTCCGAGGCCGCGGCGGTGTCCGGGCTCTGCACTCTGGCGGCACGGAACTCCGACCTCCGGCCCAAGATTCAGAACTGGCTTGGCCGGGGGCCAAAGCCATGACTCGAACTCCGAATCCGAGCGGAACGACTCCGAAGCCCCGGAAATCTCGCGGATTGACGCCCAAAAACGGCTCCAAGAGTGCGGAATCCGACCCAATGGACTGCAACAAGCCCAGAAGATCTGAGCTGGTTTACTGCACAAACGGATCGATCCCTTTGGGGTGTACGGAGGTTGATGTGCCGTGGCCTTTTTGGCTGTGGATGAAAATCAAGCCTCCAGGAGACCGCAGGTTTTAGTGCTTGGTTCCATTACCAGGGTTCCATTTTGGGTACCTATTTTTGACCCACTGCCATATAGTTTAGAGATCGGTTTCGGAGTGCAAACCATCTTGGACAATTGCAGTTGCCCTGTGGATTCCGCCCCTTTTTCAACTTTGTTTTAGAAGGGTTCCAATTCCTTTGACCTCAACCAACCAAAAAAATGGATGCCGATTCTTTTCTCCCATGGAATTCCACTGGGTATCTGAGTAAAAATAAGTAGTAAATAAAGGGGCAGCTCAGATTGAATTGCCAAATTTCTGCTTCGCGGTCTGGGAGTTTGTGGGGGTAATCTTTGAAGAAATGGGCGAGGATAGAATTTGGCAAGTTTGACGAGCTCACAGATCCTCGCGTAGAACCAGCTCACTCATGAGTCATGAGGAAGGTTCTTTAGCAGGATAGAATTCAAAGGACGAGTTCCAAGATGTTTAAGTGGTTTGTTGGAGAATGTTTCAATGGGAAAAAGGATGGCAATCGTTAGGGGCCAAACAGATGATGTAAAGCAGATGTTTTTTCTTGAACGTGTGAAGGGTGAGGTTTGTTGGTCTTTTTAGCCAGCAGACGCCGCCTGATTTACCCATACCCAGGTGCAGTTGGACCCATTGACACTTGAGACGGGGAATGAGGCCATTCAAGTTACCTGGGTTCATTGTTAGGGCCGTATGCTTTTTGGGGAGCATTTGCCTGTGGAGGTGTTTTGTGTGTGTGTGTGAGTTTGCTTTTGTTCGGGTTTTGAGTGGTTTTGGGGTGGGTTGTGTTTGTCCTTCCAGGGATCCTTTTGTCTAGAAAACCTCCGGAAACCCGGGGAAAATGGCCGGTGTTTGGAAGGAACGATGCTTTGATAAAGAATGGGGAATGAAACCCTAGACGCACACCATCTGCGGCTTCAGGTACTCGGGGTGAGTCTGCTGGCTCCGCAGCTGCAGTGGCCGCCTTGCTGGGGCGTTACTCTGTGGATGAGGCGGTCGGCGGTTGCAAATGAGCCCATGGTTGTTGAGAGCGGATGTGCTGGGTGGGGATGTGAGTTGTGATATACACATTTGAAAACAATGACCATTTTCAGCATATACAATACAATCATGCCTATTAGAGTATGAGAGGTTGGTTTCTCAGCACGGAGGTTTATGCAGTGCCATAGCAATCAGCCCTCTGGGTAGAGGTTTCCGACAGAGCCATTTTTGAGAGAGGCCCGTAAAATCGGAGTCTCCTTCTCGGATTAGAGATCCTGCTCGAAGCTTTCTCACTATCTGCGAGGCGCACCGCAAAATGCCCAAACTTGATGTGTGCCACTAAAATGGTCTTAGTGAGATATCCAGAAACTCAGGGAGTGAGCTATAGGTGTTTCTTCTTCGAAAGAAAGCACGCGAAACTAATAATCATAATAACAATAACAATAAGGCTAATAATAACTAATAATAATAACAATAACAATAATAATAATAATGACAATAATAATAGTAATAATAATAATAGTAATAATAATAATAATAATAATAATAATAATAATAAGAATAAGAACAATAATAATAATAATAATAATAACAACAACAATAATAATAATAATAATAATAATAATAATAATAATAATAATAATAATAATAATAATAATAATAATAATAATAATAATAATAATAATAATAATAATAATAATAATAATAATATTACTAATAACAATAATAACAACAATAACAATAACAATAACAATAACAATAACAATAACAATAACAATGACAATAACAATAACAATAATAACAATAACAATAACAATAATAACAATAACAATAACAATAATAATAAACAATACTACTAATAACAATAGCACTAATAATAACAATACTAATAACAATAACAATAATAATAACAATAACAATAATACCAATAATAATAACAATAACAATAATAATAAACAATACTAGTAATAACAATAACACTAATAATAACAATACTAATAACAATAACAATAATAATAACAATAACAATAATACCAATAATAATAATAATCATAATAATAATAAATAAATAATATGTAAAACAATATCTTGCATGCTTGCATGTAAGGGTTGCATCCCCCCCTTTTCCTCACGGGCTCGGGTTTGAAGCCTCGGGTTTGAAGCCGCTTCTTCGCCGGGAGGTGCTGGCCCTGGCGCGGCGGAACTTCTTCACAGCGCCTCGGGGCCGCGGGACCGGGCCGTGCGGCTAAGGTGGTTCAACCTTTCGCTCGGGGGGGAAATTGGGGGGGAACTTGGCGCCATGCAAATGGGGTGGGCTGGGGGGAAGGGGGGGGAGGGGGATGCTATTGGGTTGGATCTTTAGACTGTGACTTTTTGGAGTCCCCTCAGATTTTTGCTGAACCAGCAAAGAGTGTTGGACTTGTTGATCTACACAAGTAACTCCTGTGCGGGTAAGGTTTTTCAGCATGGCTTAGAGCAAACATTGGGATTGGGGGGGGCCCAACTGCTGTTGTCCGTTTCTCCCCCGGCTTGTGCCTGTGCTTCGCCTGATGTGCAGAAGCCTTTTGAGGAAGCTTCTGGACCCCACGTCCATGATACAGAGGGCCGCTTTTGTTGACCACTAACCACAAGGTACAGTGGAGCTCAAAAAACCGGTTCGCAGCAAATCTGCTTGTACCTTTTTGTGGGGAGGGAAGCTCCAGCCGAGATTCGCGCGGACAAAGTGGAGTACGAGCACTTCGCGAACAGCGAACCAAACCCCAGGACTGGGCCAAAGATGCGACCGAAAGGGAGCTGCACCAACGTGCATTTGGATTTCATTGGAAACCCTTGCCCTGGGGTTCAACCCCCATAAAAAGCATGGTTAACCCAATTTGGATGATGACCATCCTTAGGTAAACAATGGTGGTGATATGACCCCCATTGCTTCAATGGTGGTTTGAACCCCAGGGCTTATTTGATAGAAATCAGCCTTTTTTATGGTCCCTTTGTGCATGTTTTGTTTCAGGATTGGTAGTCGTTGATTGAGCGTGTTGCTAGAAGCCAAGCCGAAGCCAACCAAGCAACCTTTTGGGGCCCATGTTTGGCAGCCAAGGCCTTGTCCATGCTGAGTGGCGGAGTCTTTGTGCCCCTGTTGGGTTTGGCTTCAGCTGGTCATGAGACACCACTCTGGCCTGCACAATAGCATGGATGCCAAAAAAGGCGTCCTCCGAAAGGAGGGGTCTCTACAAAGCGATTTTCTTTAGGTGTCATGTCAATCTGCAGAAGAGTAAGCAAATGGAAAGGCTAGTTAGCGGATAGTGCTGTCAGATGTTGGGAATTGAATGAGGGAGGAAGATTTCGGAAGCTGACCAAACGGTGTCCTCATAGGATCTCTGATTTTATGGCTGGGGTACTTGAACAGAATGAACAAGCAGCTTACAGACGTTTTTGTAGGGACTGCGCCGAACCAAAGTGAGCAACACCCCAACATGAAAAAACTTAACCGCCCGCCTGTCGGGAGCTTTGGCGAGGGGCCTGCAGGACCCACTCGAGGTTTGAGCGTGCCTCTCATGTTCACGAGGGATGTGCGACAGTGGTTTCCACTATCCCCAGTGCCAGGCAAATACCGGCCACAAACTGAAGGGGTTTTGTCCAGAGACCCCCCAGTGGTTCCCGCAACCCTAAGGCCCCTGGTCCGGGAAGAGCCTGTCAAATGACCTGACAACTCTTGGCGCTTCCCGTGTCCGATGGGTGCGGTATTGTGTTTGCGGGCCACTTTCTGTACCAAGGGAATCTTCAACCTGATAACGAGTCTTGGTTCCCCACTTTGCCGTAAGAACCAGGGGGTCGGGGTTGCTGTTTGGAAGACTAGGGCAAGGTGACAAATGACCTATGACCCATCCTGGCTATTGCTGCCATGAGTCGCGTGATCTTCTGGACGGAAGATGGGTGCACCCAAAAACGGATCCGATGCCAAAACAGTCGGCTTCCTTTCAGCCATGGTTCGGGTTATCCATTCTTTGTCTGAGTTTAAACATCCAACAAAAATGGGTAGTTTGTTCAACATCCATCTGCTTGACCACTTCTATTTTCCCTGGTTGGTTTTAAAGGGGGGCTGAAGCAAAGGGGGGGAACAACGCCCACGGGGAGCCTCGCGTCAGCCTGGTGCTGGGCAACCTGGCGAAGCGCACGCGGCTGGGGGAGGCGGACGCTTTCATCAGCCACTCCTGGCGAGATGACCCTGAGGCCAAGTGGCGCCATGGATGCGATTCACCACTCCCAGTGGGCAGGGTGGGGGAGAGGGGGGGGTGTTGGGATTTGGGCCAGGGCCGACATGGGGCTTGGGGCTTGGTGTGTGGAAATTGCGGAGTGATCCCAAGTGTTCGCCATGTGTGGAATCTGCTGGGCCCTGTTTGTTAGGTTACTTTCTTTTTGCCGGAGAGTATTGGCGGTTTCTGCTGCCAGTCAGCGACTCACTCAGGGCCGCCCTGCAAGAGTGGCGGGAGCGCTTCAAGCAGACGCACCTCACAGAGCCCAAGCTTTGGATGGACAAGTACTGCACCTCGAATTTCTCAGGGGTATTCGGTACTTGTGTGTGTGTGTATTCGGACACAGAGAGAGAAGATGCTCAGACCCGCCAGTTTGCTTTGATGCATTCACCGTCAGCCGATAAAAGATGGGCTGTTCGGGAAGTTGCTGCCCGCATCGACTTTTTTTTTAGTAGGCAGGTTGCCCAGGATCAGGAAGCTTCAAAGCCAAGGGCTGCTTCCTCATCCCCAAGGCCGCAATCAAGTCCCACCACAGATTGAGGATGCCGCATGGGGAAAATGGCTTCCCAACGACAACAATGTAGCAAGATAGCCTGCATCGTTGTCTTTAGACGAGCGCGACCGGTAGGATCGGCCCCGGAAAAATACGCTACTGCCCGAGTGAACCGAGTAGCCAGTTGCATGTCATACCCGTCTTCGTGCGGCTGAGCTTGCCATGCGCCTGAAGGTTTCTGGCTCAGAAGCAAGTCCGAATTCCTGAGGGTTGAACAGCCACTTGCCCGCGGTTGAGTAAAGCATGTCGGGAGCTGCGTATTCCGGATCTTGGAACCATCCCCAGTCTTGGCAGCATTCAGGGTGGCAAGACTGGAGTGAGAAAGGCTCCTACGACCGCTTGTCCTGGCAAAGCCAGGACTGGTGGCATGACCGTCAGTGGAAGAAGTCCCCTGAAGCCAAACGCTCAGGGGAAGATGTTCCGTCTCGCACCCCGGCTGAGCGTGCCAAGTTTTCCAATGACTCCATGTCCTTCTCCCCCTCTGGCAAGCCTTCGGGAGAAAACTTTTCAATTCCGGAGACTTGGTGCACGGACGAACACTTTTACGACTCGAACAGGGTCTTTGGGAGGCAGCTGCCAAAAAAGATTGTTGACACCGCGTGGTCAAGACGCAACAATATTGCAGGCAAGGACCCTTTGGCCGTTTCCGTTGGTACCCTTTGCTATAAAGGGGTCACCAATTGCTCGTTGCGCTGGCTCGCTGCCGGGGCTTTTGTGAGCGTAATCTTTGGTCGTAATATCAAAGAGACCGTCCTGGCATTGCCGAACGGGGAAAGACCCGGAGGTGAAACCAAAGCACGACAAGAAACACACGAAACACCACAACAAAAGGGCTCCAAGAGCCGGACCCACTTGTTCAAGGTCCTCACCATGTGGGAAGTGAATTCAGTGGGAGGCGCTATAAAGGGTCCTCACCGTGCGGGGTGCGAAGCCGGCGCTATAAAGAGGCTTCGCCATTCGGATCGTACATGCAAGGTGGCCCACATTCGTGAGTTTGAAATACACTTCGGGGAGAGTATATAAGACACGAATCAAGTATGTTAGGAAACTGTTCGGAGATCTTCGGAGTCTTCTTCAAGACTATCGCACACGCAGAGCCCAAATTCGTGAGCTTGGAATGAAATTCGGAAGGAGACCGAGGACGTTAGGAAACAGTTGGGAAGTCTTCGGAACTCCACAACGTTGTGGCAAAGTCTCTTTGTTAAAAGCCAGCAACATCGCCCAGCAAACAGAACAAAAAGCACACTTAGACAGAGGGAGGCGCCAGAAAGGGTCCTCATCGTGCGGGTTGCGAAGCCCGCGCAGTAAAGAGGCTTCGCCGTTCAGATCGGACATGCAAGGTGGGCCACATTCGTGAGCTTGGGGTGGGCCTCGAGAGGCGCGTAAAGGAAACTCAAAATCAGCGACTTCGGTGGGAGGTGGTTCAACGGGCTCTCACCACATGGGAAGTGAAATCAGTGGGAGGCGCTATTGAAGAGGCTTCGCCGCTCGGATCGCACGTGCAAGGTGGCCCACATTCGTGGGCTTGGGGGCTGGGGCGGCACTGAGATTGCACACCTTCCATTGTGTGTCTTTGATGCCGCAGCAAATGTCTTTGCCCTCTTTGAACTAAAAGGAAAGGTCCCTTACCGATGGACTCTGGCAAAGCCATGCCACCTCCCGAAATCTGATGCAAATGAAGATGGAAGCCTACCCGTAGGCTATCACTGAGCACATCGGTTTTTGTGGAAGTGCCCGACTTCGCTCCACGGCAAGTGCATGGGCCGAAGGGTGGCCGAGCCAGGCAAGGGGGCAAACGTGGCACTGGCGTTCACGAAGCGTTGGTCGACTTAGCTGAAGCTGCATCGCAGGATGGATACTTGATGAGTTTAGACTACACACTGGCCTTCGACCATCTTGACCCTTGCCTCTCTTCTGCCACGGGCATGCCGCCCAACGTGGCTCTGGTCTTCAGATGGGCAGCGCTGTCAGCACGAGCCTTCCGCAAGGTGACCCCTGAGCCCTCCTTGGCATGGTGTTGGCGCTCACACCACCTGCTCAGCGGCGTGCGACCATCCGCACCTTTGTGGATGATAGCCCTGATATACTGCAAATCAAGGCAGGCTGGGACGCTTCGCAAAAACTTGGACTTCGTGAATTGATAAAATCTGCTACCACCAGACTCCGGACAGAGGCCAACTTGTTGCCGGTGGGCTAGCGGACAAGGTTTCGGATGACCCCAAGATCTTGGGATTACATAGAGGAACCCACACCAGGACAAACACGCGAAAGCAAGCGTCTTAAGCAGGCCCCACGACTTATGCACGTGGTGATCTTGTCTCAGGTACTTGGTAAAGCCTCGTGGGGATGGCTGCTTCGGCTTCCCCCTCTCGACGGCATGCTCCGTCTCGACCGTGCCATCAGCTACGCGCTGCATGAAGGCAATAATGGACGCGTTGGCTGTTATCCTTTGGAAGCGCCATCGCCCAGGAGTGCCGGTTCCCGAAAACAATAGTCCTGAGGGAAGAGCAAATTTGCTCGGCCAGATTGCTAAGATGCTCGCGGAGCCACTCAAAGAGTGCATGTCTTCTGACCTTCGCAAAGCGGAGGAGACAATCCGTCAGCTAGAAGCAGGTGGCTCAGTCAGGTAGCTTGCCAGGACAGTGGGGGACCACACGGCTGACGCCGGCCTGCCAAGCAGCCAACCAGATTTCCGTTCAGCTTTCCGGATTGATGCTTCCCCGCAGACGAAGGCGCTGGCTAAGACAAGCCCGTCTGGCACTACAGCTGCCACGGTCACAAAATGGACCAAGGCACTTCCCCTTCCCGACCGGCTCAAAAAGCCACTGGATGAATTCTTGTGCACAAGTGCCCAGACTTTCAAAAACCTTCCCAAGGAAGAAAGAGATCGCGCCGTGGAGTTTGGCCTTCCTTTCGCCACAGTGTCGGCCATGAAAGACACGGAACTTTTCAAGTGCATCGCTGGCAGATCCGCTTTCCTTTTGGGGCCCACACGGCCAGCACGCAGTTCTCGGGCTTCCGGTCACGGGTGTCTTTGATTCGCAAGTACACCTTTCCCAAGGAGTTTATCAAGACTGATATTGATACTCTGGTGCAGTTCTATGCCCAGCATAGCTACCTAGAGGCGCGTTTGAGACAGCTGCTGTAAATATGGCCTGTTTCTGTTGTCAATTTCAACCCGTGGAGTTCCACTGCCGATGCACCTGCCCTATAGTGGCAAACGAAGTTGCCGCCTTCTGCAACACGGAGCCGCGCTTGCGTGTGTGTGTGTGTGTGTGTGTCAGGGACACTCAATTCCTAACGGAAATCAGCAGGGGGCCGGAGCCGGCCCGGGGTCTCCGGCCAACGAAGACACCCCTGGTGCCCGTGTGCAAACGTACCTGCAGGGCTGCGCCTGGGCCATTGCCATGGCAGCTGGCGGGCCCCCCCAACCAAAGGTTTCCCTTTTTGCCCCGTCAACCACTAAGGCCATGATCAATGGAGTTTGAGAGGCCATCCCAGTCTGAGCGTTTGATCGTTTGAGGTTTCATATTTCCTCACACTTCTTGTGTGGGCTTTCCATAGTGTGTGTGCTTGCGTGATTGCTGCTTGAGGGCACCGATATGGTGGTGTAAAGGAAGCTTCCCCTATTTCGACAAGTACCCACGTCCTATCCTGGGGTCTCCCCAAAGAAGAAAAACAAGATATGGTTGCAGTTGTTCGTTTGGGGAAGCGAAACTTCACCCATTTTGTTTGGTCGGGGGACACAACTCCGCCTACAATGTAACACGGAACCCAACATGGGGAAGTCCCCCCAGAAGGAGACTCCAGAAATGACGGGTTTCGAGTATGTGGATTTGCAGGAGATAGTGTGTCTGAGGGAGTCTTAAATGGATGTTTCCGTTCGGCTTCAGCTTTTTCAGCAAGCAGCAAGCCATGAAAAGGGACACACCCACCAAGCAAGGAGACATGGGGATCCAACAAACGTGTTGCTTGGTTTCTTTTAGGTTTCCCGCTGCATTTGCTGTGTCCTTCTGGTTTTCTGTTGGAACGCCCGGACACCCCGGCTTGAAGCCCAGCAAGAGCAGCGCAACACCCCTTGAAAGCCAACAGTTGCCATGGTAAAGGCAACGTAATGAACCGTGTCATCCCCTGGCACCCTGCTGACTTGCTGCGCTCATATTGCGAGGTTACTGCGCATAGGGAAGACGACCCCTCCATGATTGTCCTTCAAGGAACCCCGTAAAGGGTTGGTGAAGTAGAGGCATTGGCGAAGAATAGGGTTTGGGACTGAAACAACGCGGTCCTTCTCTATTTTGAACACCAACAGCGCTTTCTTTCTAACACCAGCAGAATGAAAGTACACCCTCCAAGAGTAGAAGAACACGTCTCTGGATTCAGGTAGGTGAGCCACAAGCAAAACCTGGGTGGATCAGAGTTTGTTCCAGCCGGACATACCTTGGATGGACAAAATCCATTTCGCAACCCTGGTTTCTGGTGATTCCCCAACGTAAATACCAACAAATAATGATTGGTTTCAACCATGGTTTCATTTCGTGGTGCGAATGCTGGGTCCCCCAGTAGTGCCCATTTACCCTTCTTGGGGGGAGGGTTCCCCTACTCAAATAGACTACAGAGAAAAGTAACGGTACCCTTCTAACCTCTCTACTGGAGGACCTAGAATGGACTTCGCAACCATCCACACTAGGTGCAGCTTAGCGTGGTACTTTACATTGGGCAGATCGGGCGGTTGCCCCGAGCGAGCCGCGCTCAGGCATCGACCAGAACGATGTGGAGAACTCCCTCGCGCCCGGGCATGCATCCGGCGTATCTCTCACGAGAAACCAGGCACTGGGCTCAAGATTTTCTTTGGTGCAATTTGCTAAGTGGTGTTAGGACTGAATCAGTTTTTGCCAACGAATGGGTTTTCCGTCTTAAACCACTAAAAGTTAAACCTTTAGCAGGAGAGCAAAAAGCAATCGAGTTTTATCATGATCCAATTCACCCCCCTAAGTGATGGCTCAAAGGGAAACACCCCCCCCATTTTCTGACTTTGATAACCAAAAAAAACGCTCAAAATAATAACCCCAGATTCAGGAGTTCGACTCTTGCACAACTTTTGATGAAGGTATGGGTGAAAATAGGGGGACCCTGAAAGGGGTGGTGTTCATGTTGGCATCCATTTGGACAGGGTGAAGATGGTATCCTCAAAGAACTCCCGCCCTCTTTCTTCGCTTCCAGGGTTCTTCTTCTGGCGGAAGACAGGAAGTTGGGCACCCGTCCCCCTTCCCTTCCGCTGGAAGTGTTCCAAGTTCCCTACTTGAATGTTGACATGTTGGAACCTTTACCGCCTCCAACTGAGACCTGCAGACTGAGGTTCCGTGCAAACAACGTCAGATCTGTTGGGATGCTGGGTGCTCCATAGAAAGAGAACCTACCAAGTGGTTGCCTTTAGAATGGATTCTCTACTTGAGCACCCAACACAACACCCGGACCTCCCAAAACATGCCATTTGTTTGCAGGATCTCGTTCCCCTGATCATGTTTAGTCAGCTCCGATGCTCCAGAGGCGTGCCTGCCCATCTACTTGGCCTCTTGCAGCAGACTGGTGGTGATCTGTGGGGAGACCTACCTGTCCAGGCCGGGTTTGTGAATCAGGGGCTGGGGTGGCGGATGTTCTTTAAGACTTGCGCTGCTCGGAGGTTCGGCGAAGCTGGCAGCTGGTAATCCAAGCGGGGTATACTCGCGAGGGTTCACCCCATTTGGCAAGCTAAGAAGTGGATCATGATCTGGGTTGCTAGTCACCTACCTGGTCGAACACCCGACCAGATGTCAGAAGGAAGCCACGATCATCCCCCAAACTGCCTGTCACATTAATACAGGGGTTGGCAAAGACGCTTTTTTTTGTTTGGAATGAATCAGTGTCATGTTGCGCCGGCTTAAAGTAGTCAAGCATCCACAAAAGGGGTCGAGCCCATTTTCTTGTTGCACGACTTGATTCCCATCTACTTTGCGCTTCAAATACTAGACAGAGCAGGTCCGGTCAGTACTGATGTTCTATGGCTCATTTGGGGGAGTACCACTTCCCTCAAAAAGAGAACTCACAGGATTCCCCATGTCCTGCAGGGGAATCCTTTGTATTCTTAACGGCACGCCGAGGCTGTGGTGCATCATCGAGTTGTTTGTCTTCCTGGAGATGGGTGGATCACCAAATAACTTGGAAGCTCAGAAGGGTTCAGCCTGGGGCCGTTGGACAAGAAGTTGGACCAGCTAAAAAAGATTGTTGGCACTTTTGTTGGCACTGCGGCCAGTCAGACTGTGCTTCTATTCCGTAGTTGGTGTTTGCATGATGGCCGTATTGCGCCAGTTGTACACTTTTAGGGGCCTATATTTATCTGTTCAACCGAAACGGGTCAGAAGGCGGCAGTTGCCACACGGCTTGTCTCGGATTCGCTTCTGATCCCAACTTCTTTTGGGGTGGTGGAATTCTTGTTATCGGGCTTTTTGGCTGTTATCCTCATATCCCATATTTTTTTGGCGTGGAACCCTAGTGGAATTCTGGGTATCCTGATAGCCCTAGACTTTTTGGGATGTTATCTTAGGGCTTCGCCACCCACTGCGCTGCTTGGCCTTTGGGGCCAGAGCCCCTCATGCGCCCATGCCGCGTGGGCGCGGGCCCACTGCGTTTTCGCGCGCGCGCGATTGGCAGACCCACACGCACCAAAAGCCAGTCAGACGAAAATCCCCGGCCTCACCCAAAAACACGCGACAAATGACAAAGAAGCACGGTGCTTGCGATGTTTTCCGCATATTGGTGGCGGGGCTTTGGCGGAAGCCTGTTGGCTGGACAAGCATCCCCGCTATGTTCGCTTCCCGCCAACACCTACCCTCAGGGGGCCATTTTAAAAATTTTTGGCAGGTGCCGGGGGGGATGCTGGGGATGCTGGCAGCTGGGGGGGATTTGCACAGCGTTTACAGCTTCAAGGTGGGAAGAAGGGCATTCGGAACCGCTCACAAGGCCGGGGATGTCGGGCACGTTTTGAGGTCCAGATGTCTTGGCTGGAGCAACAAACACATCAGCGGTATATCCTACGGGTAGGGTATGGTAGGGTCGTCCTCTCTCTTCGAGCTCAAAGACACACAGCGCAGCTGGATTTTGTAAGTCTTAGCACCTTGAATGCCCGCACAGATGTTTTCGTTCTTGCTGCGTTTGTCAATGATGTTTTGGGAAATTTCGGCCTATTTTTGTTGCAGGTCAAGTTCCACGTCAAGGGCGGGACAGTTACAAGCAACGGAAACACTGGAGAAACCTGATGATTGCATCCAGTGCTTGCGCCAACAAAGGCCAACAAACATATTTCCTGCCCTCTTATCCGGCCATTTGTTTCCCTGCTCAAATTGGGCCTGCCGTTTTTGAGGGCAGGGTTGTTTTGAAGCTGCAGAAAAGGAGCTAATAATTTCATCTTGTGAGAGGATATCGCCCTTGGCTGAGGAGGTGATTCTTCTGCCGGACCAAAACCAACGCATCGCGGGACAGATCGCGAACTTCGAGCCCACTGCAGCGACGTGCTCACAGTTGGAGACCACCGCGCCTTGAATCCACGTGGCGGAAGGTGTGTGTCTGCGTCTTTTGGTTTGAGGGGACCCTTGTCAGGTTAGTTCAAATGGACACCAAAAAGGAAAATCGCATTGATTTTTGGACACATGCCATGCCACGGTCACGACAGCCTTTCGTTCCTCATGTTTCCCCTTGTGGTTGTTTTAATCGTCACCTTTGGGACCAACTTACAATGAGGCTCCTTTAGGGTAATGTTAATTCTTGGGAACCTGCTTTGCCAGTAGGGGGGTCTTGGGGCATCCCTTGACCCTTGAGCGCCAGGCTCAAATGTGCCATGTTTTTGAGGGTTCTAGACAATCATCCCATTAGCCATCCCTTTGCATCATGTTACTCGGTTCTACTTGCTAAGTCTTGGTCAGGAACGAGAGAATGACCGCCATGAACCAGCCTTCTCGTTCCTTTTCGGGATCCATGATCAGCTTCATTCCTTGGCGGTGCTGATTGAGAGCCAGTATGAAAATGACCGTGGCAACAGGTTTGTCTCTTAATGGGGCGGGGAGGAACACACAAAAATGGGAGCCAGGGTTGAGACCAATTCCATGTTAAACAGGGTCCCTAGTGCCGAAAACCTATTGGAGGTGCCCTTATTTCAAATATAGCCTCAGAAAGACAGACTCAAATAGAGCCACCCCGACTAGCCGACACAGTTCAGCAGTCCCATAAATTGTCCTTGTGTCGTCCATAGTCCTGCCATACTTCTCTCATCGTTTCCTGCACTCTTTTCGTAGTCTTTCTGTAACTTTCTTGCTTTTGCCAGAGCTTTTCTAAAGGCTTCTCTCCATCTCATAGTCTTGTAGTGTTACTTAGTCTTAACGTCTTCCTATACAGTCCCATCTGATTTCAGCGAAATTGTGTGATCCCTTGCTTCCCATAAAAACCAGCCGAAAAGGGGCTTCCGCAGTTTAGGAAAGACCCCTGGCAAAAGCATCTGCCAAAGTCACGAAGTATCGCGTTTAGAATACACAAAGGCCAGCCATGCTCAAATCGCCTTGGTTTTGGGTCACACTTTATTCCAAAGCAACTGTGCAAATGGACGCCGCAAGTCTAAACGTTTAGGATTCCTAGGTACCCCAATCTTGTCAAGAGGACAAAGCTGCTTTTCGGTTTTGGGTGGTCAATCGGCGTTTGGTGGTACGATGGTTGGGTATTTGTTTTGCCAGATGACCTGGATTCGCTTGAAAGCCATTCCCGACAGTTGCCAAAAGCTGGACCTCGGCCTTTCAAAACTTGTGTCACGTTAAAGAGACCCTTTCATTTGTTTCTGGTTACTGAGCATAGTCATGAACCCGCTAGCAGGGAAGCAACTGAAGGCCCTCCGCACGGACATTCAGCAGCAGCAGCTCGTTTGGGTACGAAATCGTTCCTCACCAAAGCTGTCAAGCCAAAGATCCGCAAAAAATCAGCCTGTACCTGACCGCAGCCTTTGCTAGTGTCCGAGTTGCCTTGTCGGATGTGCAGGTTGTTGTGTTGTCCAAGCGGCAGGCCAGGGTTCTCTTGGTGGTTCCCAGCCATCCTCTGAGCTTTTTAGCCTTTTGGTCTTCAGTGGTGGGATTTGATTTCCGTATTTCACCCACTAAAAGTTAGCTAACCCACTAAAAGTTAGCCTCACTTTTCGCGGGGCATCTGAAAACGGACAGCCCAGTTCTGCTCCTAGGACATGCTGCAGAGCGTGTTGGAGGCTGGAAGCTCCGGACTGGAAGGCATCAAGGAGTCGATCCCGGGATCTGCTGAAATGGGCGGTTTGTCTTTGTTTTCTAGGTCCAGCTAGGCGCCCTTTTTACCAACTTTTTTGGTTGGGAGGGTTCCCCTACTAAAATAAAATAAACGGAGGGCCATTTTTTTTGGGATTCGTTTCTGTTTTTTTTGTTATGTGTTTTTTGTTTTTCAGGGTTTTGCGTGGGATTATGTGGCTTTTGGCGGCTTTTCATTTCGCATCCTCTGCATTCACAGTTCCTCTAGAAGTGGTTTTTTTTCGGCTTTGGCTTTTCGCATCCTCTGCATTACCAGTTCCTCTCCGGCAGGTGGCTTTGGTGGCTTTTCTGGCTTTGGCTGTTCGTATCCTTTGCTTTCCCAGTTGGTTTTTGGCCTTGGCTTCCCGCATCCTCAGCATCGCCAGGTCCTCTCTGGTCCCCCCCGCTATTTTCTACGATCATCATGGGAGGGGGCTGCCACCCCCCCTCCAACCCGCTACGTCTTTTTTGCCCCCAATTCAATCATCACTCCCCCGATCATCATGGGGGGCTGCCGCCCCCCGCTGCTCTTTCTAGATTTTTCCCCGCTACTTTCTAGATTTTTTGCCCCTAATTCAATCATCACTCCCCCAATCATGATGGGGGGGGCTGCCGCCCCTCTTTCCAGATTTTTTGGGCTGCCGCCCCCCGTCATCACTCCCCCAGTCATCATGGGGGGGGCTGCCGCCGCCCCCCCCAAACCCCCCCGCGACCTTTTAGATTTGTTGCCCCTAAAGTTAATTTTCATCACTCCCCGGTCCTGCTGCCAAAGGTCTTGGCATACGGTAGCACCAGCAGGCGTGATTTGACGGCCTTGTTGCGGGAAAATGCATAGACATCAGAATTTTGGAGATAAAACCAAATGCCTGAAAGATGCTTAGCCAGATGAGGCAAGATGTTGCAAAACGAATCCCGAGCTCAAAAAACAACAACTCATCCGCAGCTAGCCCAGTTTGCCCAATATGTCCTTCGAGTTGCCTTGGACCATACAAGCTGCCTGCCTGAAGCCTGCCAACCTGCTGGTGATGCTAAGGATGTTGGTGTGACAAGCTGGCGATGTTAAAGCGATGCTGAGCATGTTGACGAGATCCCGGAAAATACGTACTTTTCGATCGAAAAAGCACAACATACGCGTTTCTGGAGGCCGAGACGAAAAAAAGAAAAAACATCCTAGATTAAATCTCGGCCCTCAAAAAAACCTACAGTGCAGAGAAAAAAAGGGTACCCTTATTCTAACCTCTCAAATCTGGAGGACCTAGTTTTCATTCAACAGCATTGACATACTGTGGATGGTTGCGAATTTCTGCACCGCCTAAGAAACCCTGGTTTCTGATGATTCCCCTGTAAACACCAACAAACAACGGTTTCAACCATGGTTTTATGGTGGTGGATGGATTTTGTCCATCCGCAGTAGCCTTTGTTTGCCTTTGAAAGCGTGGGCGGGCCTGTTTGATTTGCTCGAGATGGTCAAACCAACGGAGTCCAGCACACGATGAAATAGCGGCGGTTTCTCTTGGGAGTAGGTGTTCGTTCGATGTCTTCGTTACAATGCAGGGGGGCATCTAGTTTTTGGCAGATTCCAGACTGCTGAGGTAGCATGACCTTATTTCCTAGGATTGCGCATGGAGTTGCGAGAAAAGAAGATGATACCATTGAAGGGTCCTCAAACATTCACGACATACTTTGCCCATGAACCATACATAGCGAAGCTCGTGTCATAGGAGTTGCCCGTGCTGTAAGGCCATCACCATTTGTTCATGCGAGGTGTTGTGGCACGGGTCGAAGCAAGTGTATTGCTGGTAAAACCACGGCTGGGGCTAGTACATTTCTTGAGAGTCCAAAGCGGCATATGCAGAAAACCGAGCATTGGCCCAACCTGTCTTGGGGGCATTCTGTTTGCGCCAAAAAGTCGACACTGAAGACTGTTCCCATGCTGAATCACAAGCGCCATGCGCCAGCCCTCCTGCGGATCCGGACAAGAGCCAAGAAAAGCGTAATTCCTTTGTGCGATTTGGTTCGACTTATACCCAGTCAACCAACCAACCAATTGGATGCCGACCTTTTTTTTCCCATATTCCACTGGGCATCTGAGTATTCGTTATATAAGAAATGGAAAAGGCACCGCGGGACGAAATCCGTTTCGCACCACCGTTCAGAAACCCTGGTTTCTGGTTCGATTCCCCTGTAAATACCAACAAACGCCATGGTTTCAACCATGGTTTCATTTCGTGGTGCGAGAAGCAATTGGATTTCGCAACCATGCGCAGTATGTCCCGAAAAGCTCCGGAACCTCGGGATTGGCTCAGGAGCTGATCCGGAAGCACTTCAAGCCGGCAATGCTCCAGGCGCGGCGTTGAGTCGATCTAGGGCGGTTGGAGATGCGAGGTGAGAAACCTAGAAACCTGGCATCAAGAAGGTGCCCCGTGTTGCAACCCCCCCCTTTTCAGGGGCTCGAACATGTACAATAAGGGTGCCTTTTTGGATGAGGGTTATGTTGCGCAGACTTTTGGGCCAGGGCCAATTCTCTTGGCGACTTCCAGTTTCAAAGCATGTGTCTTCAGATGGGGCCTACCTGTGGCAAACTACTCAAAGCCTGCGCTTCTTTGGATGTGTTATGAGGTGTTAGTTTCCAATGAACTTTGGGAGCGCCCTTCTTGAGCATGGCTTTCATGTCTCAGGGTCCGGACCCACCTGGCCATACCATCCAGGCGCAGCACTCAGCACTCAGCAGTCAGCTGTAACCTGTCCAGATTGGACATGCTCCATGCCGGAGCATCAAGTATCTGAGGTGCCACTGGCCGTGCCACTGGACGTGGCACCGGACCTGGCACCGGACATGGCACCGGACGTGGCGCCGGAGAATACCTTCTTTATCTAAAGCCAGGCAGAAGGGTGCTTGGGGGACCTCTGGTGGCTGCTACTGTATCCTGATCCCAAAAACGTCAAACATCACCCCGCGCAGCCGACTTTGCCGCGGCTCAGCTTCCTGTGGCCAATACATCCTTGTTTCCAAGCTGCGTTGTTCAATCCTGAATCCTGACGATGGTAGTGTTTTTTGGATGTAGTGTGAAACTACAGATGACTAAATTTGGATTAATAATTCCACTCTTTGAACAATTCAGCCAAAAGGCCCGCTTGTCTTGATCCACTGCATCTTCAAGATCGCACCCGTGCACGTGGAACAACTCAGGCATCGTCAGCTCAACAACACCTGCATCATGTTGACGCGCATGTCAAACCTTTGACATGTCATACGGCTACGGTCATACGTCGCAATTACGTTGTGGGGGGGGACTGCAAGCTTTATGGGTATGGTTCAGTGGTTGATTGCTTTTAACGTTGGCATTAGCATGAGGTTGGCAAATAATAAGGATGGTAATGAAGCCATTGTGAGAGACTCCAGCTTTCCACTCATGATTACGGAGGTGCTGCTGTAAACTATTCCATGTGAGATTGGATACTTTACGCGTTTCACTCGCTCATGGTGTCGGAAGTTGTTTTTTTGTTTGCAGTGCTTGAAGAACTCCCATGTCATGTCAATGTGACATTCAGACATGTTAGCGAATGAGACAAGCAACCCCCAAACATCCTGAAGTTGACCATGACACGCATGCCGTTGCGACTGTATCACAACACCTTACCAGCCTGTGATGGAGATGGCTAGTGGAGGAGAGAGGAAGAACCTCTCACAAGCATCTCGAGTAGTATAATTTATTGATGTCCCATTTTTTCTCAGTTTATCATATCCTGGTCGATCTCATAATCTATTGCATTTCTAAATGATCAGGATTATTGAGGATATGATAGACATCAATACAATGCTACTGATAAAGAAAAGGAGAGTTAAAGTAAGCAGTGAACATATAGACAGGGAAGACACATAAAGGAGGTTCAAAATTATGTTGTCTTCTTCATATTCCTTTATCTCTGCTTTCGTTTACTAAATTGTTTCCATGGAATCCGAAGGAAAGATAAATACAATATGAATCACCCGGAATTCCAAATATGATAATTTGCAATATATTATCTATCTCTTGGCCTGCTTGCAGACAAGATACATAAACACAATAACAATGGAACAAAGGGAAACCGGCAATCTTGGGAAATCTCTTCGAAAGGAATAAGGATATTGATATGTGTTTCCCTTTGTTCTGATAATGATTCTAGGAGACACCTGGAAGGTGAACCGTTCTATCTATATCTCTCATCATCCCTTCTTTCACCTCTTAATAACATCCTAGATACAAAAGGGGAAAAGGAATGTGATGAGAGACAAAGAGATGGCGTTTTGCACCTACACAAGCTGGGCATCTTGAATCAACAAGGAAACCCTGTAACATGTTCTGAGAGGATGCTCGTCTCGTTGAAGGTGAGCCAGGCTTTCAGCATCCAGGGGTGGGCATTTTTTTGCGAGGCTTGTGCACATCGGTCAATGTCCATAAAGGTGGATGACCTGGGGTGCTTTCTAAGTTACAGCATATGTATCGCGTAAAAATGGCACTCGCCAAAGTCTGAAATCTCAGGTCATCCAAATCATCCTGAACTCCCGAAGGCCTAGGCTGGATTTCTGCCAGGAGCATCCATCTTGCCTTTCTCCTTTTGTACTTCTCTACTTCTGCAAGAGGGCTTTTCTGCTCCTTCTGCAGCAGATGAAGCCTGAAAGGCGGGATCTGGCCAAGCAGATGAAGCCTGAAAGGCGGAATACCATCCATCATTCACAACCGTGCCGTTCGAGGCTTGAACTTATAGCCAGCGCTCTGCAGGCTAGCTGCTGGCTGTGAGCTTGGGGCGCCTCCGAGGGATCCCGGGACCCAGTGGGGGCGACCCTCCTGGGTTCAACGGTCTAGATTTTCGAGATGCATCCATGGCCTGCATCATATATATATATATATATATGCACACTAAAATTAACATATATATATATATACATACACATGGGGGTTGAATACTAGGTCCTGCAGTAGTGCCCTTTTACCAACTTTATTAGGGGAGGGAACCCCTACTAAAATAGACTACAGAAAAAAGGGAACCCTTAATCTAACTTCTCTACTGGAGGTCCTATAATATACAGATATACTCATGTATACATGCATGCACATACAAGTGTGTACATGTTTTGTACATGTGTGAAAATACATGAAATACATGTATGTAGATATGAACGTAACATTACACTCGCGCACATTATATATATATATATATATGTATATGTATATATATATATATATATACGTGTACATTCATAGCTAGTTGTACATCTGGGCTCGTAGGATTCCTTGCCTGTCTCCGAAAGACGATGTGCCTGTATGTTGACCCCGGATGAATAAACCCGTCCTATTAATAGAGGGTGTGTCCCTGCAAAAGGTGATTCCCCACAAAACCCATGGACACCCCCTATGAGCAAGCTGGGGTTTGATTCCGGGGTCAACATTACCACAGTTCTGACATGTTCTGACGTATACCCATTCAGGAACCTACAACAACGTGTTCCAGCAATTCTGCAAAGTGCAGCATGACTATTTCATCGATATCTACCTGTATGTGTTTCCGTGTGACAGCTGATTTGGATCTCCAAAGTTCGCAGTGACATGAAGTTCTCCTTTTTGTGAAATCAAGGGGGCGAGCACTGCAGCCAGAGGCCTGTGGCCGCAGTTTATTTTTTCTCTTTGGCTGTATTACTGCAACCCCCAATACAGGAAGGTTTGACATCATTCCCAGACTGAATTAAATTTTGCGCGTTTGGGTTCCTTCATTTCCCTTTTGACCACCAAACAGTTAACTTTTTGGAGCGGGTCTATGTCTGATCAAGATATGTCGGGGGCCATGTGTTGGGAACTTCCGGTCTGAATTGCATTCCGGCAACCAATTGGGCTATCCCAGACTGGCTCCTGCCAAAGGCGAGTCGTCAGTCGCTTTCCAGAAATTTTCAGGTGGGGGTCTTGGGCTGCTGGCTGACCGGAAAACTGGCGCTTGTCAGCAGCCCAAGGGCTAGCTTGCCCATGAGACTTCGCAACTGTTCTGCAAGTTAAATCGTGACAACCTCACCAGGTCGTTAACAACATCAGGTTGTTCACCAGTTCCTGATGTCGTTCAGAAGGGACTTCGTTCACTCAACTCGGGTAACAAGAGGCCAGATGTTCGCAGCAGCTGCGGGGCCCTAACGCCGCATATCTCTGAGACCAGAGAGTTTTCTTGGACATGAAGCGATAGTGTGCACTCGGTTGGCACTGGGTAGGATGAATGTAGGGAGATATGCCCATGCATTTCTCAAAGGACTGAGTTTTGCAGAGGCGAAAACTGGCCCCATCCTTTGTTGAAGCGCTTTCCGGGAAGTATCGTGGGCATGCGTGCCTGTGCCTAGAAGGCTGTGCAGACTCCGTTTTATTCCATTCAGCCTTGGCAAATGGCTGTCACAAAAAGCAACAACAAGCGGCCAGCACAGTATGCATTCGGCAGGGTAAATCCGACGTCCAACATCCAAAGACAGCCGCATTCAGACACCGTGTTTAACGTGTTTCCGCAAATGGCCGAACGATTGACGCATATACTTTCCGCATGGATCTGCTTGTGACATGTGTGGTGACGTGAATTTGGCAACTAGACTTTTGTGGATTTGCTTTGAAGACGGGCGGCCGCATTCTATTGCTAATGCATTTGTGCTGGTCCTCTTGTAACATTGATTCCCTAAGCAATTTGCAACCAGGGCATCCGTCGCAGCAGTTTCCAGCCGGATTCCAGCCGCCACGTACCGAAGATGTCAAAGTCAAAGCGTTCTCGGATGGGGTCAAACCTCAACATCGTGATAGACGGACAGTTGAGTGGCAAAGATTCATCTGGGAGGTTGTCGTGGCATTCAACTGTGCTTTGCATGATCAACCATAATTTAGCTGCCGCCCAATCTTGGCATGCTGGTTGTTTGCATACTTACCATGACTTCCGGGCACAATCTCAGCATGTGCGCACGTGTTGCACTGCGTGTGGGTCTCCAACAGGGTGAGACGCTTGTCCACAAGTGACCTTGCCTCGTTTTGACCCTTCAGGTCTTGCCTCGCGAGCGCTCGCGGAGGTACCTCGAACGGCTCGCCGTGAAATTAGCGGCTTTGAGGCGTCACAGTCCGTTGAGGTCGAGATCTGCCGATAAAAAGAAAGAAAAGCGAGCTCACCTGGGTATCACGAGCTCACCGTGATAAGGGTCCTAAACTTGGGGGTATAGGTAATTCAGCTTTTGGAATTATGGCAACAAATTGCAGATAGATACTGTTCAATGGCAGAAGCATGTCCCAACCAGTCAAAGGCGCAAGCCGTTATCACAAAAGGCTCCCACACTTGTCGCCAGCCATAAGCCTGCATGAGCTTTTCCTGAGGTCTCGACATCCGGAAGCCGTGGACGCTTGGCAGAGCAGTCGTTTTGGTGAGGAAAAAAACACGGGGGATGGCAAACAAAACGAGGTCTTCGAGTGATTCCCAGACGGCACCTTTCTCTGCAGGAAGTCTGGTGCTTCTCTGCAGTGGCAGGGCCAGTGCCGGGCTTAGATTGCTGCGACGGGATGTTCCACCCCAGACCTCCAAGAAAAGGGGCCCTCGTGCGATCACTAAGAAGGGTGTTTGGAATCCTACTTGCTGGCCTGGCGAGACGGCAGCTCAAATCACATGGTCCAAATGCTTGAAAAAGACGAGACCTCACAGGGCGCTCCCGAAGGCGACCGCGGGATTCCGTGCTTGAGGTGCTTATTATTCGAGTTGCGCAGAGAAATCGAGCCAACATGTGGGTGACATACCGTAAGACAGGTGAAATGAACGAATGAAGCAGTGATTCGGATCCCTCACAGAAGTTGCAGCTTCAGGCCATCCCACTTTTGGATATCAGAAGTCAACAGCTCAATGTGGACTCCCGATTCACAAAAATCCTCCAGGGGGCCCCTTCTAGCGTTTTCTTTTCTCTAGGGCAACGCTACTGATGCATAAGTAGGGGCTGATTGATCATGAGTCAGCAGTGTGCAGATGTGGCTGCTCAATTGCACAAAGCCACAAGGCGTTATAACTGAGGCAAGCTGAGGCGTGTGGTTTGGATGCGAGGCATCAAAATTGTCTGGATTCGCCTTGTTCTCGGGGACCTCAATGTCGCTGCCAGGTAGATCTGTGGACGCACCGCGCCTCCAACGAGAAACGTGACAAACATTTCTCTCACAAGCCCGATGTCACCGCCACGTTTCATAAATGTTTAATCCTTTCCGACGGAAGAAGCTGCTGGTGCACGTGCCTCACACATCTCAGATCCGACGAAAGGTTTGGTCTAGGGCTCCAGGTGCTTGTTTGGCGAGATTAGCGGTGGTCATTGGGGAAGAGCAAATCCGTGGGCCGTTCGGAACGCCCTGAAATATAGATGGACATCATTGTCTGTAAACTTGATGTCTTGAAAGGGTGCAGTCAGAGACTCACCCACAAGCCCTTGTCCCTAATGTCTGTGTTTTTGCATTTATTTATTTATTTATTTTAAAACTGTTCAAAGCCACCCAAAGGGTTTGTCTGCTTCGGAGGCGCTGCTGTTGCTGCTGGCTCTGAGTTCAAGGCGAGGGACTTCTGAACGTCCCCGTGGGTTTAACGGCCTTATCGGGTCGATAGAACATGTCAATGGGCGCCCCCCGTGAACAATTGATACCCCTCCCACCAACAGGGGGGCCCTGCAAGAGGAAAATGATCTTCCGGGTGCCCTCCCGCAAATGCTGTGTTTGTGTGAGGAAGGGTAGTTTCAGCTCATGGCTGGCTTGTTTTTGGCACAAACCCCAAGTCCACAATGACAACGTTAAGTTGGTTCTGATAGTTTCAGCTCTGAAAACAAGGACCAAACCACCTTGCAGCAATTGTAAATAGGGTCCGAATTGTTCGTTGTCCTTTTCTGGCTGAATTTCTACACTTGTCGACAGGGGTCTTCGGAGCAGCCATGGTTTCTTGGCTCCCTTGGCCGTTCTTGGCCATTCTTCTGATTTTGGGGCGGTTGAAGTTGGATTCTTTTTTTGCAAGTTTAGCCAGTAGGAATCAGTTTTTTTGTGTGTTATTGTGATCTTCAGCCAATGCATTGGGGCCCTCCCACCAGCGGATTTTGGTTTGAATCACCCAGGTCTACAAGCCTTTCAGCGTGCGGTTTGGCAGGTTGGGGCTTTTTGCAGCAAATCAAGGAGCACTCACTTTACAAGGGGCCTGAATTGACTTCTTCCATTGTCTTAAGAATATGATTTATGTTCCCTTTGGTTTTAAAGGGCATCTATCACTATTGGATTTGTTCTGCAGGGGGCTTAAGCAAATGGAGGAAGACGAAGTGCCTTTTGAATGGTTGGTCACAACCCCCCCCCCGTTTTGGAAGCACGCCCAATCTGTCCGTTGTCTTTTTGTCTTCCTTCAAACCAAGATGTAAAAGGGCCTTGCCGGGAAAGCACATTCCCATGTGGACACCGGACCACGATTTCGGCAGGTGTCGAAGGGAGGTAAAGCCGGAAGACTACCAACGCCTAGGCGCAACCTGTTCCGGTGGTTGGCATGGGTGACTGGTGCGAATTTTTCTGTCAGGATGTTGTGGTGGAAAAGGTTCATATGGCTGTGGCTCAAAAAAAGAAGAAGCCGGAATTCCAACATGGGTTGCCCGATCGGTAAGTGGAAACATGGACCAAGACCTGGGGTTTGCCCCTCCGATCCTTTAATTTTGAGCCACACCCATATCACAAGTGGTATTTTGGTGATAGTGTCTTGCTGATTTCTTTGGAACAGACCTCGGTGCTTATGAAGGAACATGACCACGGCCTTTAAAGAAAATGGGGGAGGGGAGCCTCCCCTTCGAGCCACTCGAGCCGGTCAACCAAGCTTTCGGGGCTCTCGGTGCAATGGTGCCCTGGTGGAATGCTTGGTTTTGAGGCCGAGCATTGGTGCACCCCAACAAGAGTTGACAAGGTCTAGATTTTGAGGCATAGATCCTTGTGCCGCACGTTCATCCTTGGCTGTCCACGACGCGGGAACTGGACCTGTTCCCTTCCATTGGCTCAGACTGTGATCCAAACATGTTCCGCTTGCAACCCAGGCAACGCGTGAGAGCGAGCGACGCCGAGCTACAAAGGCTCCATAGGGCTGGCTGAAAGGCTCGGGGGGTTTGGCTCCAAGCCGCTCCTTGAGGAGAGGTTTTCTCGCATCACGCGGGCCAAAGGCTTGAGCAGCTTTGTGTCCAAAGGTTGTTGTTCCCTTGCTTCCTTTGGTGCTTCTGGTCCCCCAGTAGTGCCCTTTTACCAACTTTTTGGTTCCCCTACTAAAATGGACTACAGAAAAAAGGGCACCCTTATTCCTCTACTGGAGGACCTAGTCTCGTAAAGCGACCCCAACAAGGATCGCCTCAAAAAAGGTCGGTGGCAGCACACTTAGGAGCTCTCTTTTTTTAGGTGTGTGGCTTGTATATGGCGGATTTGACTATTGACTATTGAGGGCAAATGTCATGGAAGTATAGAGACCTCGGCGATGACAGACATGCCAACCTGACCCAGATGTCTATGCTGCAGATTCTTGGCTGGGCACAATGTTTCGCCACAGAATTCAGATCTCAGGGGCTGCTGCGCATGTCACGTTTGCTTGCAGATACCCTCTCTCGCCGACCATGAAGGGAAGGCCATCTTCAGGTGTGAAGGTACATTCCATTATATTCCATTCATCATTGTGGGTGGGAGGGTATCCGCATCGGGCCGTGCACGGCCTCTCATTGATTTATCTCACAAAAGGCGCGTGGGGTCGTCCAATTTGGATACGCACGCATGCGCAAGCCAGAAGCTGCGCCTCCTGAAACATGGGTCCGCGTTTATCACAGCTCCATGTTGGGCACCAGTCTTTGCTTGGCTACGGCTGTGACTTGCTGGTGCCCGGTGGGGAATGAGGGAATGAACCTGGGGATTCCCTTAAAGGAAACCATAGAGGATGGTTTATGGGGGTCATTCCCTCATTCCCTGCTGAACACAAGCAAGGGAAAGAGCATTCAAAGCAAATCAAAGCAATCAAAGCTCCCGTCGAGCGGGACATGTTCTTGGAAGCAGCTCTACACCGAGCTACGACCATGGCGAGCAGCCAATGTCGCGAGGAAATCTGGCGAGAGCCTCTCATGGTTGCACTGGCGGTGTACTTGCGTTGGCGTGTGTGAGACAAGAGGAGAGCGACATCATATACAGGGGTACTAGCCTAAGCATCACAGGACCGCACAAGCTTTGCGTCCTTCGGAAGTCCAAAACCACCCGTGGTCCCGACACTATGCTAGGTCCTGTGATGCTCCCTCGCTCAAGGGACCAAACAGGGGTACTGGGTTCCGGTCCAGCTTCGGGGAATGACCCCGACTCGTTTCTCGCAAGAACCGCAGTCGGCTTGCTTTCGATTCCGATCTCCGAATCCGACGGAGCCTCGCTGAAGTCGTTTGCTCGCCCCGCATTGCGCAGGACGGCTACGTGGCCTGACGGACCCCTCTTGCCACTGAGGCCTGCCCGGCTTGGTCCTTAGAGCTCCCAAGAACTGGAAGAATCCACGGGCCTTGGATGGCGTGGCGAGGGAAGTAGAATGAGCCTGGGTTGGCCAAGTGGCTTTTGACCTTTGGGTTGCGACCAGCAAAAATATGCGTGGAGCATCACTTGCCCGTTGCCATGGATCCTTCAAAGCCAAAAACAAAACAGCGGTTGCCAGGTTTCACCAAACCCTGGTCCCAACCCGCACCGAAACGGGCCTCGGAAAGAGCCCTCTTGGTGGGCCAACCCCTCCTGGCCGAGCCACGCTTTCACGGAGGCTTTGCCGGGAGCGGTCAAGCGGCGCGTAGAAAAGCACAAGCAGGAATGGTGGATTTTGCCACCAGCTTGACTTCAAGGATTTCTTGGCGCCCGAAGTTTGCAGACATATTGCAAAGGGATTGGGATCCGAGAGCAAAGGTTTTGGGAGGCCTGCAGCCATCGGCTTACCCGGGCTTGGTGTGAAGCAGGCTGTTCAGCCTAGCCGAGGGCCTAAGACTCAAGAACTCGCAATTGGAGGCGATTTGACTGGATCGACGGTTTTGAGAAAAAAAAACTGGCCATCCAGGCGATTGCACAGGCGATTGCAGGGGTTGCGAGCGTGACAGCCATGACTTCTGGACGTCGACAAGCATGGTGTCGATCCGTGGTGCTTCTAGGCTTATCGCCGCTGGGCGGCGTTAGTGGGTGGGTGGGTGGGGGGGGGGGTTCTGGCATGGTTCTGGCCATGTTGTGAAGGTGAATGTGGTTGGATGTTGTTTGAGATGTTTGAGCGAAGACAATGACACCTGCGCGCCTTTTTGTTCTTCAATGCAGTTTCGGATCAAAGGCACGGCTCTTGGTGTGCTTTGAGCTTGTTTGACATCTCAATCGCGACCTGGCCTGAGTCCTCTACGCTCCCTCGCACAAAGACATGTTTTCTCAAGGCCAGAAGCTACTCGCTGAAAGGTTGGGCCATCAGTAGACGAGATTCGGAGCTGCCATCTTAACCAAAAGCGGTTCTAACAGGCCTGTAAGCGGCAGCTCCTTCCCATGTTGGTTCTCCTTGCATGGATTTTACTTACTCCATTGCTTGATACCTGCAGAGTGCCATGTTGACGGCTGGAGAGTGGATCAGCGCTCCTCAGCTGCAGGACGCTTTGCGGCAGCGGCCTCACGCACACAGCAAGGCCCTCAGCCGAGTTGGCCCTGCCTTTCGTCGCCATCAATTTGTTCATGCTAGGTCCCCCAGCTAGGTGCCCTGTTACCGTTTCTTTTTTGGGGGAGGGTTCCCCTACTACAATAGACTACAGAAAGAGTTGGTACCCTTGTTCTAACCTCTCTACTGGAGGACCTAGCATGAGTCAAGCTACGACCATGACTGGTCAAGTCCGATCACTGCCATCGCATAGGATACCTTCGATCTTCGCCTGCTTCATGGGCAAGAGAATCGCTGGATCGTCGAGTTTGCGACGTGTTGCACCACACATCGCATGCTGAGTCCGTGGGCGCTGGCAATGAAGCTGTCTTGGCAGGGGCTATGCCACGAGCAACTTGGCCGGATGAGCGCAAAGCCGGTCGAGCCATGGTACAAAGCACGCACTGGAGAAATTGGCCACTGGAAGAGTGAGTTGCATCTTCCGTTGCTGAAGGATATTTGTACATGTTGTTCCATCTATCACAACTGGAAATATGTTTCCAGATGAAGACATCATTGCTGCTGTGCAAGGGATCGCCACACAGGACCGAATAGCTGCCTTTTTGCGCGTGTAGATACAACTGCACATTATGTTCCCGGAGGGAAGGAAACATGCCCATCATTCCATTGGAGCGGAGGGGGCAGGATTGGCATGCCTGACGTGCACACATACATACAGACAGGCAGACGACAGACAGGCAGGCAGACAGCCAGGCAGACAGACAGGCAGGCAAGCAGAGAGACAGACAGACATACATGCTAGCATGTGCATGTAATATATATATAATATATATAGTTATATATATATATATGTATATGTATATGTGGCAGCCCCCCGAAGGATCTACCTTTTTTCTTATGAAATAGGTCCATACGGAATCAATGTCAATCCTTCTCCCGCCCCCCCAAAAAAGAAACCAAATGAATACAAACGAAATTTCATTCGGATTGAAGATTCACGACTCATGCTTCCAGTGAAGCCTCATGCTTCCAGTGAAGCCTTTTGCAGGGAATCTTGAATCTTCAATCTGAATCCAGTCCCGAATGACATTTCATTCGGTTTCGTTCGGGGTTTCAATCAGCGACTGAAAGTTCCCCCCCCTTCCGAATGACACCGAATGAAATTACAGATTCAATATTGTTGCAACATGGGAAAGATTTCACTGGAACCTTGAACCTTGAATCTTGAAGCCAGTCCCGAATGAAATTGATACTTTGCCCGGCCATGCTGCGCTGCCTACCGGGATGCTGCCGGCACTCCATGGCCTCCCTCAAGAAGGAGATCTTGAGAAACAATGATGGGTCTGTGAACGTCAGTCTCGCATTCCGATGACTCAAGAATCATGGGGGCTGGGGGGGCTTATTTGGGCTCCCTCCCCTCCCCTCCCTTCCCCCAGCCCCAATGAAAGAATGTCTCCACCTGGTGCTCAACAAGTGCAGGCTCGTTCTCCGAAAATCGGAGTGTCTCAAGCTGATGCTTGGCTCGTGCTGCGGTGCTTGCCGTCGAAGACAAGTCCACCGTACAGTCACCACAGCTCAGCAGCGAGCAAAGATCCTAAGCAGCCAAGAAGTGCACGAGTGGCAATAAGGGCAGCCGCGCAAGTAAAAACCCAGCGTCGCGAGACCCTTTGCAGATGCTCTTGGTTTGCATGTTGCAATTGTGCTGCGGCAGTCTTCCCGTAGTCTTGCCGCACCCTTGTCCAGTCTTCCCAAGCTTCGTGTTTCCACGGACGGTCTGTAGGTTCCGCTCGCGTCCAGCAGCTTTTCAGCTTCGTGCTTTACGGGCGGTTTTGCTTGTGCTTTCGCAGTCTTCCTCCAGTCTTCCCGTTCTGTAGCCCCGTTGGTCTTTTTGAATCATTTGTTTCTACGGGAGCTCCGTCACATCGGTCCCTGTCGTTGTCTTTTCACGCTTGCACCCTGAAAGGAGTGTTTCCGTAGCCTTCCGTTAGGGTTTCCAGCGCTCCTGCGCGCGGCTTCCAGCAAAAAGGCAAACAGTCGTCGACAGTGCCGATGCCAATGCGGGGGTCTTGCTCTGGGGCTGCCAAGCCTGCTGTGGTTTTTGGTGGACGCGACGGGACCCGTGCCTTCTGCCAAGCGTGACATCGTCGTTTGGCCGCACGAGAATCCTCATCCTCAGCGTCAACGAATGCAACGAGCATGTCGACCCTCTGGCCTACAAGCTGCTCTTTCCTTGCAACCTTCGCCCGCCAGCTGCACGGACCGTGCGGATCCGGAATCCTGGCGCCCCATGGAAATGGGGCGCTACGCTCGGAGCTTCCCCAAGGGTTTTCAGGCCTCCACGGTGTCCGGATACCCGCACCGACGGCATCCGACTTCCCCAGCCATCCAGAAAGGGCTCCAGCCACTGGACACCCGTGATGCGCCGTACCCCTTTCCTCATGGGAAGAAGGTTAATGTTGCAGCGGTGACAAGAGGCTGAACGGTGCTGTGATGACAAGGTGATTGACTCTTTTGGGACGAGAAGAGAGTGGCGGCTGTTGGTCACTACTTAGTCTTGAAAAATTCGGAGGTCCGGGGGTTGTTCTGGTTTTCCCGGTATGTCGGTCACTGTGCGCGACGTCAGGTCTTTGCTTCGTGCCGTTGGGGCAGCGCGGCCCCCGATGGCGGGTCTCGCCGAAGCCCATGTCGTTGCGACATGAGCAACAGTGCCACGGTATCGGGCTTGCGTCGTCATGCAGGTTGATCATCATTTGCTTAAGAATATGTGTTATTTTCCCCTGTTGGTTTTTGAAGGAAATCTATCACTACTGGAAATATATTTTTTCCACGGGGCTTAAGCAAATGGAACTGATAGGTATCAGTTTTGCTAGCCCCCTATTTGTCTCTGGTATCATTGTGCTCCCATACGACGTTGGCTCTTCCCTGAAATCTCGAGCGTGTTGGCCAATTCGTGTTTGACAGCGCAGCTCAACTGGCAAGTTGCGAGTCGGCGAGCGAAAGCATCAGACCGGCCAGATCAGATGCTTGAGGATGGAGCCATCTTGCCACGCGACGCCAAAAACCAGGCTGATGACCCCGGAAACAGCGCAGATTCGCCCAGGCCAAGGTGCTCCGGTGAAGAGTCGAGGACGGCTCGCGAAATGCAGGGTGCGTGCAGATTGGAGCGAGTCAGATTCAGGGATGCCACCTCTTGATCCCAAGACAGAACGGGGGTATGTTTCTTGACCCAAGGTCGGACTTGCATCAAATGTTGCGAGGGCGTTGTCAAATTGCTGGGAAGATGGGCAGGAACTTGCTTGCCTCAAGCAGACACCTCAAAAGCCGGCGGCCAGAGATAGAATGGAGTGCTCATAGTGCTCAGAACGTCAGATGATGTAGGTGTAAACTGAACCTCCAAGCTGTTCTTTTGCCACCGAAGCTGTGATTTTTTAGTTTTAGTTTTTTTTTTGAAAACACATGCCACAAAGTCTCCGGCCAGAAGCGATCGAGCGCCCTGACTTCAATGGCGTGTGGCAATTGCATGGCACCGAGAATCTGTCCGGCCGCTTGGCGCGCAGGCTGGGTTGTTACGTCCACGCAGCGAGGTTAGCGAATCTGGATAGTGAGTCCCTCGCAAATGGGTTTGACGTGAACCCCCCATGTATATTCATGTCCACCCCCCCATGTATATTCATGTCCACCAAATGGTCCCCAGTTCACCACTCACTCCAAAGCTCACCGAGATGTTTGTTTGCAGCGAGCGGGCGTGCGCCATCTCAGGCTTCATGCAGTCCATTGGTTACAACTTCTTCCTGGCCAAGGCCGCGAATTTGAACAGTGGCCAAGGCAAATATGGCCACAGGTCAAAATCCAAATCGTACCTCCAGTGAACATCCCAATCCAACCACTAAAATAGGTTCTACAATGGGTGGTGAATTCACCTACCAA
>CAUJNA010001269.1:645235-805235 GCA_963377175.1 Effrenium voratum | reverse complement strand
TGTTTGTTTTTTGTTTGCTTGTTTGGTTTGGTTTGGTTGTTTGTTTGTTTCTTTGTTTGATTGTTTGTTTGTTTGTTTGTTTGTTTGTTTGTGTGTGTGTTTGCTTGCTTGCTTGCTTGCTTGCTTGCTTTGTTTGTTTGTTTGTTTGTTTGTTTGTTTGTTTGTTGTTTGCTTGTTTTGTTGCTTGGTTGTTTGTGTGTTTGTTTGTTTGTTTGTTTGTTTGTTTGTTTGTTTGTTTGTTTGTTTGTTTGTTTGGTTGTTTGATTTTTGTTTGTTTTTTGTTTGCTTGTTTGGTTTGGTTTGGTTGTTTGTTTGTTTGTTTGTTTGCTTGCTTGCTTGTTTGGTTGCTTGTTTGTTCGTGTGTTTGTTTGTTTGCTTGTTTGTTTGTGTGTTTGTTTGTTTGTTTGTTTGTTTGTTTGTTTGTTTGTTTGTTTGCTTGCTTGCTTGCTTGTTTGTTTTGTTTGATTGTTTGTTTGTTTGTGTGTTCGTGTGTTTGTGCGTGTGTGTGTGTGTGAGTGTGAGTGTGAGTGTGTGTGTGTGTTTGTGTTTGTGTTTATGTTTGTTTGCTTGCTTTTGTCTGTTTGTTTGTTTGTTTGTTGGTTGGTTTGTTGGTTGGTTGGTTGGATTGCTTGCTTGCCTGCTTGCTTGCTTTTGTGTGTGTTTGTTTTGTTTGATTGCTTGCTGGCGTGGTCAGTTTCTTGCTCCTTTGTTTCTTTGCTTCTTCCGTTTGTTTTGCTCGCTCGCTCGGTTGCTAGCTAGCAGCTAGCTATTTCTTTTTCTTCTTGCTCTTTTTTTGGGTTTGTGTTTGTTTGTTGATTTTGTTTTTTCTTGATTCCGTGTATTGTTTTGTTGGCTTGCCTGTTGCTTGTTTCGTTTTGTTTTGCGGCTGTGCTGGCGCTGGTGTCAGCGGTGGTTGTGGCGGTCGTCATTGTTGCTCTTGTTGGTTAGCTGCAACGCGCTAAGACATGTGGTCGTTGCGCAAGCTTCTTGCTAAGCTTAGCCGGTCGAAGTCATTTTGTTGATTGCTATGGGGTTGGGTCTTTAGACTTTAACTTTTTGGGAAATCAAGTGGATGTCCATTACGCCCACCAACAGCCAAGCTTTTTGCAGAGGAATCAACAGCAACCAAGTTGAGCGAGTGACGTTTCTGGGGGAATACTTGTTGGACCCCAGGATGCGTTGCACCGAGGCGAACTTCCGTAGTGCCTGTGGGCGCACCGGAAGTTCCGATGAGCCGGGAACTTGGCACGAGGATTCGAGCGTCAGGTTCCTGGGCACGAGGACGCGCTGTTTGGAGACTTGGAGTTTCTGGACGAAGCAAAAACAGTTGGGGGGTGCTGGCTTATAGAGTGTTACACTTTTGGGAGGTCCGATATGGTCCGATAGTTCCCCAAGATGGACAGCGCTGAGGCTGACGCGGCCACCGATTTGGGAGTGATTGTGTTTTGTGGAGCCCCTTTTCGGTTGAGTTAAAGGGAAACCAAAACCATTTTGAGGGTCCCTCTGTTTCAACTATGCACAGCTCTTTACAGCCACCAAGCCGCAATGGGTGGCTTCAGCGTTCTGGAGAAAGGGATGCGATCGGAGCCGGTTAGTCATGTGCTGTTCTTACAGCATTTCCACCCTTAATAGTGCCGCAATCGCAATTCACGTTCCTTTTGTGCTGATCAGCTCCTTGGTAATTCGCTCACGATCTGAGGCGATGACGCAGGCAGAGAAATGCTGTTGCTCAATCCCAGATGGGAGGGTGAGGCTGGGCATCTGTTCGAGAGCTTCGGTCTTTGGGGCTGTCCCTGTGACCACTTTAATTATCATACAACGGCGTCTGTTGGGTCCAGGTCTTGTCTGACTCAAGCCGAAGTACCTGGGTATGTCAGACACTTTGACCTCACGCTGAAAGGTTAAGGGACCCTCTGGGAAGAGTTCGCCTGTTTGCTTAAAGGGGCCCCGGTTTCTAAGGAACTTTGACCCCCAAAATGGCCCCCCATACCTCCTGAGGTCCCTTGGGTTCTTCGGATTTCAAACTGCCAGGTATTTCACGCGGGCCTGCGGTACGTAGATCCACCCCACGAGCTGACCATCGATCGATACCTCGAGGACTTCCTTTGGGGAGCCGTTGAAAGTCCAACAAGCGGGTGCCTTTCCACGGCAAGTGGGCCAGTTTCGATTTTGGGGACTCATCCAGTCAGGAAGTCGAGTCGCTAATCTCTTCCCCGAACAATCAACACGCCAAACAATATTTAACTTCCATGGTTTTGAGCCAGGGGATGTTACTGCAATCCCCCTTTAAGGAACTTTAGTTTGGAGGTGCTTTGCCTACTAATGGTTTACTGAGTGTTTAGTATGGTCTAGTGCTGCTTGCAAAATGACCCCTATGTTGGTTTTGCATTGGCTCTTTCCAATTTAGTATTGGGAGATTTGGGTCAGGGAAACATATTAAGTTGATGAGGGAAGGTATTCGTGCCATGAAAAGCTCTGAGGCGTTGGAGTCATTGTCTTACCAGCCGCTACTTATCAAAAGAACAAATGTGTGTGTGTGTGTGCCTTGATCTCGCTGCCTCGCTGTGAAGGGGTACTGCAAAGTGGAAACCGAATGGCACCTGACCTCTCCGCCGGCTGGCAGGACGGGTATATGGTGGAGCACGTCCGCTATCCAAGTGGGCCTGATCTGTTTCAAAGTTGTGAGCATCTCGGTTGGCAGCATGGGTCTGGGTGAATTAAATGGTGGTTTATGTGAGGAATAGCCATTAATCACCTTATTTCAGGTTGGTGAAATATGATAATTCACCCAGATGTGTTTGTGGTTTGTTTGGAATGCACGTGATGTACCCCTTTAAAGGGTTGCTTGAAGACTTGAAGACAAAACAAGAGGAACACTGAGAAGTGGTCACACAAGCAATGGAAGATGGAGGTATGGAATTCCGCAGAGCCATGTTTTTTTTGGTTTTCGCCACAAGAGCGGCATATAGCAGCCACCATGCGTGTGAATTTACACCTTGACATTCGCGCTTGCCTCCTATATAATAGTAGAGCCCCGAAGATGGGTGGGCTCCCTTTCAAGTTCCTTCCACCCCCACACAAGACGCAACCTCAAACAAGGACTCTCATGGGTTTTCACAGACACAAACTACTGACCAAATCTTCCCCAGAATTAGCTTCCCTTTTTCATTTTTGCTTTTTTGGGGTGCCCTTTGTTTTCTACTACCCAGACAAAAAATCTAGTGTTTTGCTGGGGTCCTAATTCCAGCCAAGAAATTGCCACTGCAGGTGGGGCACAAAAAAGGGGCCGAAACGCAGGTTGTCCAATTTCCGCCAGGCCGCGGAATCGAGATGCGCCGCATCTTTCGCAAGCAGTGATCCCTCTTGCACTCGGCACCAGAGGGTTTTTGGGAAAGCGTTTGGGGTCCCCTTAAGGGAAACCCCCAAAGATCCCAGCAAGTGCCCGTCCTTCCGCGGATTTCGCAGATTTTAAGTCCGATTCCGATGCCGGGCTATGCGACAAGAGATCCGGTGCTGAAGGTTTGGTTCACCCTGTATCGAGCACGTAGGATGAGTGCGCTTGACCATCTAATTGAGTCGCAAGCAAACCCTGGCACTAAAGAGCCTACCCAAGTGGTTGGACATGTTCTGCTTGAGGCCGTGTGCGGCATGGGATTCTTCAATGCGTTTAAAGCAATTTCCAGAGGGTCTTGGGAGTACCTTTGGGAGGTAGTTCCAGTCCTGGAGTTTTCGACGGCTCCCGATTGGCAAGCCAGCCTTTGTTCGGGTCGACATACTTCTGGAATCACAGGAGTGGCAAAAAGTCAAGCAGCTGGGGTTACGCACGTTGTAGTCTTTGTTTCCTATAAACCAAAGTGCCACTTTGAGAACCATTTTTTGAACCACAGCCATTGGATAAAAGATTCATACGAAGTGATGTCGTGGGCAGGCGTTGCCACAGTTTACAGCTGCCAATGCGTTTCCAATTCGAGATGGGTCGCTCAGAGCTTGAAGCGAGCAGTCGTTTTGAAATTGAAGGTATTGCTTAGCATGATAGGTGACTTTAGGGTCAATTTAGTTGACAAAAATACATGGCGCCTAGGGACGTGCCGCTGGCCAGCAATTCACCTGGCTCGGCCGTCCGCTTTGAGGCAACCCATCTCGACAGGTGCCTTTTTCTGGGCCGACGGGTATCAAGCCCATCTCAATTTTCCTGCTCCTGCAATGGCTGCTTCAAGAATCTGGTGAGCGCATTCTTGAAACGCCGAGCAGGCCTTTTAATGGCGCGTGCGTGCATCCAGCGCTGCGTTCGTTCCATTTAGGAATTGGCTCCTTTCTTTGATTTTTATCCGAACCTAGAGAGAGGGGTCGTTTGTCAGAAGGGATCCTGAGATTTGTCCAAAGTCAACATTCAAAACAGGGTACATGACACAAGCTGTTTGCAATGAGCCAGATTTGAATAAAGCAGGTTGGAGGTCAAGTGCTTCCAACTTGATGCGGAGTTGCAATTGTCTGATGACATGCCTTCACTGCATAGCATTGCGAAGTCCAGCAACATATTGTAGAATAAAACATATATTCTAAAAATTGGGTGAGCAATTTGTTTGTATAAACCGTTTCAGCCCTCCCAACGTTCGCCAAGTCTGCTGCTCCTGGAATCTTGCTTGCACTCTCCAGCTCCCACGTACTCGCAGGCCCACTTTTGATTTTGACTGGGTTGTGAGTCAACGAAATGTTTATGTGGCCAATGTCCTGTTCGGGCCCGTCGGGCCCGTCAGGCCCGTCGGGCCCCGTCGAGCCCTTGAGCCTGTCAGGGCCGACAAGAGAGGTTGTCATGTCAACCCGCCACACCCTACCCCCGCCCATCCCCCCGAACGCAACACAACGGAGAGACCAAATGTGTCAGTGGCTTTGGACCTGACACCAGGCTGCTGTTGGCTGACAACACACGCCAAGCACGGCAAGGCCCACTCAAGCCTAGGAGAAATTGTCTCAGTCTGTGGAATCTCACCAGCACGGCCCTGTCCACACCCGCGAACGCTCCCACCCCAGAAGCCAAATCCCACTAGCTGACAAAACCCGGCGTTCATACCCCACCAGCACGGCCGATTGCCAAGACTCGGAGTCCAAATATTACAAGCCGCCCGTCCGCGCCCGATGGAAGCATGCTAAGCAGACTAAACGAGAACCCATCACATCGCGCTCTAAGAGGCGCTTTGAACGGGAGCTTTGGTTATGCTAACGATACGGGCAAACAGGTTGAGACCTACTAGAAGCCACGGACCCGAGTGCAGATGACCTGCCCAAAGCTACCGTTGCGTACGTGTATTCCGGCCTACCCGTTCGCTTGCCCCGGTGGCTTTTTACGTTTGTCTTTTTATTTAGCCGCTTGCCTATATATGGTCCCGTGTTCCGTGTTGCTACCCCCCCCCCCCCCCCATATGGTATGGTCCCCCAGGACCCCCCCCCCCGGCCCGAGACCCCGAGCCCCCGGATCCTGGCACCTACGGTCCCACCCCCACCCCGACCCCTGAACTCGCACCCCGACACCCCGACACCCCCACCCCCACCCCCAGGACAAGCCAACCCGCAACCAACCATAAACCAACCCTAAACTAACCCTAAACCAACCCTAAATACACCCTAAACCAAACCCTAAACCGTAGACCTCTAAACCTAAACCAACCCTAAATCAACATAAACCAACCCTAAACTAACCCTAAACCAACCCTAAACTAACCCCAAATACACCCTAAACCAATCCCTAAACAAGAAACCCTAAACCTAAACTAACCCTAAATGAACCCTAAACCAACCCTAAATACACCCTAAACCAAACCCTAAACCGACCATACACCTCTGAACCTAAATCAACCCTAAATCAACATAAATCAACCTAAATCAACCCTGAACCAACCCTAAACTAACCCTAAATACACCCTAAATATACCTTAAACCAATTCTAAACCAACCCTAAACCACCACAACCCAACCATAGGACCACAACCATGGGGGGGGGAGGGGGGTACTTGCCTAACCCATACCATTGGGGGGGGATCCATATATCCATATTATACATCTTTCTTTGCACTTATTTATCTAATTGGTTATTTGTTTATTTGTGTTTATTTGTGTATTTATATATGTGTTTATTTAATAAATGTATTATTAGTGTTTGATTTAATTTATATAATTGAATTTGTTATTGATTTATTTGTTTTTTTAGGCTTGATCGATTTATGATATTTTATTGAATGATGTAATATGAATGATATATAAATAGATTTAGATTTGATAGAAATTACAGATTTTTTTGTATAAATGATTTGTTATAAATAATTTGATTGAATTATATATATATATATTTATTTATTTATATGGTTTATATATATGTTTTATTTATTATTTTTTGTAATAAATGAGATTTAGATTTTAAATTGGGTTTATATAATTTTAAGATATAGAATATGTTGTTTATGCATTATACGAATAAGGAAATTCGTTTTTTTTTTGATATTTAAATCAAAATTCTCGGCATTTTTTATATATGTAATTTAAATCTTATTTTTGGAATATATTTTATTATTAATATATTTAAACAATTTAATTAAAAAATTAGCATAAATTATGCATTATAGTTATATTATTAATCGATATATAAAAAATAAAATAAAATACTAAATTAAATATATAATTTAATTTACTTGTATTTTCGGCTCGTAATGAATATTTTGAGCCATACATTGATTCTATAAATTATTATGAGTATGTTTATATTTAGTATATTGCCATATTGTTGTTAATGATTCTTGTGTTATTCTTAAAATACGAAATTGGAAAGGAGATGTAGCCGTTATATTTAGGGGGCTAACCACGGAAAAACAACACTAAGAAGATTGAAGGATTTTGCGGGATTCTTATTACTAGAACATCCGTAGGTTTTATCCGGGGATTAGTTGGTAATAGATTCAAGACTCCAACGAGGGTCGTGCGCTAACCTGCAAGGCTAAAGTAAACACAGCGTTCTTTAAAATGGTGTGCGTGGCCTGTTTGCATCTATGTCCCATACAATGGAAACCATGGTGATCGAAAATATCCAAATTTTGGTGGCGAAAAAACACGCCTTACCCTGTTCAAAACATGGAACTCCCAGCCGCATAGAAACAATATCTATTTATTAATTCCGAAAAGCCTAAAACATATTAAATTTAAAAAACATATTTAAATATCATAAATATAAATACAAAATAATTATTTATTATAGATAAAATTTAATGGATTTTTATAAATTAACCATATGAATATGTGTTTAATAATTCTTTTAAATAATATAATATATATTTATATATAATTTTAATATATTTGATTTGGGAGTTTTCATTCCTTAATTTCTTATATAATGATTTTTTTGTAGGCTTTCTCTATATATATGTGTGTTGTTATTTTTCTTAAGGTATTAATTTTGTATATATAAATTTAGGTTTAACATCTTCTAATTCATCTTAAAGGACATAATGGATAATTAGGTTATTAGTTAAAAATTAAAAAAAAATATAATATTAATAATTATATCTATGGTAAACAATAATAATATATTGTTAGAAATAAAATTATTAATATATTATTCTATTTATATATAATATTTATTATTAAAATAAATATTTATATATAAATTTATAGTATTTATATATTGTTTATGATTTATATATTATTTGAATATGATAATTTTAATTATATTTAAATATGATTTATTTAATTTATTAATATAATCATATTATGATTGAAATGAATATATATATATATATATCAAATATAACAAGCACATAAGAAAACACAATGAAACAAAAAACAACGCAAACAAATACAGAGAAACCAAAAAAAAAAAGATAGACAAAGGGAGAAAAACAAAGAGAAAGAAAGAGAGGAACAAAATAGATAAGGAGAGAAATAAAATAAGAAAGATAAAGACATATATATAAGAAGAAAGGAACAAAAAGAAAGAAATAAAAAGAGAAACATAAGAAGAGAAAGATATAAGGGTAAAAACAAAATACGGAGGAGAGGGGAGGGGAAAACAAAAAGAACGATAAAGGAGGAGAAATGGGTGGGGGAGGAGGAGGATATAAGGGTGGGGAAATAGGCGGCCGGGGAAAAAGACAAAGATAAAAATCAGGAGAAAAATAGGAAAAAAGAGATAATTATACTAACAAATACAAATAAAAAGAGAGACAAAGAAAGAAAGATATAGATAAAGAGCAAAACAGGGAGAAAAACAAGAAGAAAGATAGGGAAAGAGATAAAAAGAAAAACAAAGAGAAGGGCGAGGAGAGAAACAAAGAGAAAAAGAGAGTAGTAGAGAGAAATAAAAAGAAAGAAAGAGAAATAATAGAAAAAATAAAACAACGAATAAAAAAAAATGAACGAAATAATATATACAAAAGAAAAAAAAAACAAAAAACAAAGAGAAGATAGAAAAAGAAAAAACAAGAAAGAAAGAAAAAACGAGGAAAAAAAAAAAAAGAGGGAAAAGGGAAAGAGAGGCAAACCAATAAAAACAACATGAAATTTCGATCCGGATAAATCCTTATCTTCTTCGGAAATTTAACCCGGTATTTTTTCAGAAATCCATCAAATTCTAAATAATTCTTTCAGGGTAATATTTGGAATTATAAAAGCCGGATTGCCGAAAACGACCCGAAATTTAGTAATATTTAGCGAGGACAAGCCATAACAATTCCAAACGAAAATCCATAACCTTTCTTTAAATTTCGGCCAAATTGCACGGACTCTCGAGTCGCTAAAAAACAAGAGCTTATACCAACGAAGAAAAATCCGAAACGAACAAAACCACTCCACAAGCAAAACGATTTTAGTCAAAATACCCAATATATATATAAAATCAATTATCAATTATATAATATATATATAATAATAACCATATTGCAATCATTCTTTTTTTTACATATATAGAAATTATATCAATTATCTATAATTCTCTATCTCCCGATTATTTATTTTTAATCTTCCTGTTTCTCTAATCGTCCGGCCATCTATCTTTTTGTCTATCTGTTTCTTTATTTCTCTCCATTTTTAATTTATCTTTTAATTCTATTTTTTTTGCAATATATATATTTTCATTTAATTATTTTTTTTAAAAATCTATATTTAAATATATTTATATGTATAAAATCCATAATATCTATATTAATCGAATCTTAACATAAATGTATCTCTATATAATTCCCTAAATTATCTAAACATATAAAATATTACCATAATGTTTAGCTTTAATCACCTATTTTAAAATTAGATATTAATTATAATTTTAGTTTTTGTTTTATAAATCAAACCAATCGTATAAAAACAAAAAATCAACGAAAATTATGTAATTTTAATACAAATATAAATTATAAAAAATCAGATTTACTTAATATATCCATTTTCTAAAATATGTTTTTTTATCCGTTTTTCCAACAATATCGGCGTTCCAAAATCAATAGCTCTTCGTTACTCTACATACTTTATAATTTCTATAATTGTTCTATATTCGTTCCCCAAATTTTCTGCAAAATTTAGTAATATAATATATATTTCTATATCGTTATATATCGTATTTTTTTCCGTTTAAAAGCCGTTTTCTTCATGTCGATTTATAACGAATTCTTTCTAATATATATATATATATCAAAGAAAAGAAAAAAAACAAAAAGAAATTAAATAATAGATTACGAAAGGGAAAAAAAAAGAGAAAAAAAAAGGAAAAACAACATCAAGTAAATATAAAACACAAAAACAAAAAAAACACAAAGATACACAAAAATAAAAAAACAAAGAAACAAAAAATAAAAGAGAGAGAGAAAAAAAAAAAAGAGTAAGACAGAGAGAAAGAGAGAAAAAGAGAGAAAGAACGAGATAAACAGAGAGGCCAAATGACAAAAACACACAAAGACAAAGACACACAGAGACAGAGACACACAAAAACAGAGAAACAGAGACAGAGAGAAAGAGAGGTTACATGTTGCATGTAATATGATGATGAATAATATCATTAGTGTTTGACATGTGTTTGACTCATTGAACAATTGAATTTATATAGATGTGTTTTAATTTTGGTATGTATTGAGCTATTGATTCATATTGTGATTTTTATTTCACGGTGTTGCTATCCAGCTGCTCCCAAGCCTGAGGGCACAGATCCAGTATAACAATCCATCGATGGCATTCAATGTATTGCTTGTCAGTTTGCTATGAACCGCCGTTCACCTCGTTCAGTGCGTTTTGTAGACTCAGATTACCTTCAGGCTTCATCACTTGTCAAATGAACGATGCATCCTAATCCCGACCTGGACACTTCACGTCCGACTGATCTGACCAGTTTGATCAGCATGTGAGCCATGTTCGGTCATGGTTTGCTTCATAGGAATCATTTATGTTGGTCATTCAGGATCCTCGCTACCAGGTGGATGACCCCGAGTCAACAGGTCTTTTAACCATGTTCACATGAGGGACTTGCAGTGGCGGTTTGGGTCTCACAGAATCTCAGACGCTGGACAGATGCGCAAGAAGTCCTCGTAGGGAGATTTAACTTTGTGCGCAAAGGAGCATGACACGACATGTCTACAAACACACTATGCATATGCTTTAGCTCGTGGCGAAAAGCGATCTTTGAGGCACGAGGACTCCTCAAAAAAGGTGCCACCCAGATGCTCGACGGGGTGTGCAATGCACACCCCGGCCCTGCGCATTGCACACCCCGTGACTTGCATACGAAATCTGGGGTGTCAGGGGTCCTCGCTGATTTTTTGGGGGGTGTCGCTAGCACGCCCCGGAGACTCAAGGCTTCTGCTTTGCGCACTGCAACCTGCAATGACGATAAATCCTTGCACGCAGCACGGCCGAATCTGCAATTTTGCTGGTGCTCCCATGCACTAACTGCTGAAGACCCGCCTGCGTCATTGACATAGCATTGGAGGGCTTCATCAAAAAGCTGGGTCAGTTTTTGATGGTTCGCGTTTCCAAATGCACTGGAGTATGCATTTCATTCTTCTCACTTTCCCGCAGCCGCGATTTTTGGTGCAAGGCAATTGCTAGACAAAGACAACGCAAACCAGCCCAATGGCTGCTCGGCGCTGTCAAGCGCAAACCACCCAAGCTCGTTCAAAACGCCACATGGCAAGGACACTATAAGCGCATTCTGGTCGGCCAAACTGGCCGCCTCGCAGCTTGCAACAGCTTTGCTGGCATTTGGATGCAACCACTGCACCTACCGCGTGAACAAAAGGGCGCCAGTTGCAGATGGCTCTTTGCGAGAACTGTGACGGGCCAGGCTCAGACACTCAGGGGCTCGCTTTCCAGCTCAGGGCTGGGGAAACGGAAGAGAGGCCTCAAGCAAGGAAGCAGCCATGAGAATTTGCGTGCTCACAAACATTTCGAAACATGAGCCGGCAAGCGCTTCTGCTTCTTTCTCGCAGCAGGCATCACGATGGCTTCGAAAAGGTTCCGAGCAAGGCGCTTGCGCTTGGGAAGAGTCCAAGCGAGACCTCAAGAGTAAAGCCGGCGTTAGGCGCCAATGACAGTTGCAGCCATGGAATGGAATTCCCCGCCTTTGCGGGCAATGTCGTTGCCGAATTCGTCCATACTTGCTTGAGTAATTATGACGTATGGTTGCTTTGACAACTGGAGAGAGCTTCTGCAAAGCAGGTGTGAACATGAATAAACTCTTGTGGGTTTCGAAGGGTTTCCAAACAAGAGAATAAATACTTTGGGGAACAAAAACCACACCGTGCAGGATTTGTACCACAGCAAAAACGGCAGGCACGATGCATTTACGGGCTCTGGAGGCTGTCGGCACACGGTGAATGATCTTGCGGCTGATGCTGGCAAGTCCCATGGTTGACATTGGCAGCTCTAAAGACGAATAATGCTTTTCTGGCTTACCCTAAGTGGAGCCCTTGGACCTGCAACTTGAGGCTACGCAGCTTTCTGCAAAGCAGTGACAGGTTCGCGAAATCAAGCTGGCGCAGCCACTTTGAGCCATTTCTTGTTTGCAACCCGAGCACCGGATTCCAATTCCGTCGGATTGAGCGTGAAAGGGGGTGTCGAAACTCTGAGATTTGACGCCCCGAGCGTCGGATTCCGTCGGTTTCCGTCGGTTTCCGTCGGTTTCCGTCGCATTGAACGTCAAGGGGTGTCGAAACTAAGAGATTTGACGCCCCGAGCGTCGGATTCCGTCGGATTCCGTCAGTTTCCGTCGGATTGAACGTCAAGGGGGTGTCGAAACTAAGAGATTTGACGCCCCGAGCGTCGGATTCTGTCGGATTGGGCGTCGGATTCCTTTAACCAATATTGGGACATCGATTGCTTCAGGTCTGTTTTGGTTTTGGAGCCTGGGTTCTTCTCACCTTCAATATGCCGGACCCCCTCGATGTTTACAGGCGCTCTTCCAACGGAAATTGCAACTTACAGGTTGGGCCATCACGCATGTTGATAGATATGGGCACACTGGGAAACCCTTTGAAACAAAGGGCAGTACAGTGAACACATCGTGCGTGGGCTGCATTTGCTCAAGCTGACAATTTACACTGCAATCGGTTCAGCTTTTTTTTCTTTCTTTTTTTTTTTTTTCGGGAGTAAAGGCCGGAAAGGGCGCCGATTTCGCCATGCCACAATAAATTTCGTTTGCACACCTCTTGCCAGTTGTAAAAAAGGCAACCATATGTCACAGAGACAAAGCATGTGGGACGTCGAATTCAGCGGACTTGAAAGGGCGACGCGTACCTATCTGTCATTGACGGCTGCAACTGCATTTCCTGATCGAAACGCACTCGAGATTCAAGCGGGCGCCTAACGTCGGCTTTACTCTTGAGGTCTCGCTTGGACTCTTCCCAAGCGTAAGCGCCTTGCTCGGAACCTTTTCGAAACCATCGTGATGCCTGCTGCGAGAAAGAAGCAGAAGCGCTTGACGGCTCATGTTTCGAAATGTTTGTGAGCACGCAAATTCTCATGTCAGCTTCCTTGCTTGAGGCCTCTCTTCCGTTTCCCCAGCCCTGAGCTGGAAAGCGAGCCCCTGAGTGTCTGAGCCTGGCCCGTCACAGTTCTCGCAAAGAGCCATCTGCAACTGGCGCCCTTTTGTTCACGCAGTAGGGCGGTAGGTTGACGTAATGCGTTTTTCGAGAAAGGCGCAGAGGTTGCACGCAGAAGCTAGCAAGGCGTTAGCAAGCTGCGAGGCGGCCGGTTTGGCCGACCAAGATGCAGTCATCTCTGTCACCAGTGTCATGACCCTGCGTCGTGTTGCGCGTGCTTGGGTGGCTTGCGCTTGACAACGGCGTTTAGCTCTTGGGCTGGTTGGCTTTGCCTTTGTTTAGCAATTTCCTTGCACCAAAAATTGTGGCTGCGGGAAAGTGAGAAGAATGAAATGCATACTCCAGTGTATTTGGAAACGCGAACCATCAAAAACTGACCCAGCTTTTTGATGAAGCCCGCAAATGCTATGTAAAGGACGCAGGAGTGTCTTCAGCAGTTAAAGCATGGAAGTACCAGCTCAATTGCAGATTCTATGCCCGGGCCGTGCTGCGTGCCATCGTGCGCGGCAGGGCTTGGCAAAAGCAACATGCTGGGAGGCTACCCTCGGCATCCTGGTGATGCCGAACAACATTAACAATGACCCCTGATGCAATGTGCAGGTGTGTAATGGGGTGCGGCCGGGATGTGTTTTGCACACACCCTCCTGCCACTGAGAAAAGTAAGCATGGCAAAGTGGAATCTCAGTGTGGCGCCCCGAATAATTCATTTGACTCCCCGCGACGCCCCGCGACACCCCGACGCCCCAAAATCGAATCGTGAGCGTCTGGGGTTGAATCAGCTCCACCAAGCTTCTTGGTCCTAACACGCAGATCTCCCGGTTGAGTGCCGCACGCTGGCCGCTCCCCGCAAAGGGCTGAAAGGAGGGGCCTGACATTTTTTCGCCGAGCCATGCGGCTCGGCATAGACGAGGGCCCGAGGAGTAGCGGAGATGTAAAGAAAGGACACGGAAAGCACTTGCAGCATTTTCGGAAACGATCAACGAAACAGACATTTTACCAAGAAAGGACGAAACACGAAACAGAAACACGTAATTTATTGCAGGCTTTGCGCAAGAATTATCAGCTTTCAGCTTTTTTAGGGACATGCGTCACGGATGGCAAAGTTTGGGGACCCAGAGAACCACCCCAATCATTTCCGGAACCCAAGGTTGTTTTTTGGAGGGGGTCTCCAGGGTTGACAGTTGCAAAGTTGGAGGTGTCAAACCAAGCCCCTTTTCATAGTGGCAAAACAAACGTTCTATATCTTTCAATGTGTAAAAAGTGGAGAGGTGAGCTAAGTGAGTGCAAAAGCCCAACAATACAGGTCTGAGTTTCATGACTCCGGGAACCACAGCCGAAGACCTCCCGGAATTGGTGAGGTCGTTGGCCTCATTTGCCTGAAGGTCAAAGCTTTCGACGGGGTCAATGGGGGAGGGAAGGTCAAGCCGCATTCGGAGCCGCCTCGTCAAGTTCAAATGCAAGGCGAAAGAAACTCGGACAAACATTACAGTAGAACCCAGTTCTACCATCCTGAAAATAAGACGTCTAAAATTGGTTTACCACCCATCGTGGTTTTCTTTGGGGCAATAACTCATGCATAACCTGTGGTTGAGAAAGAAAAGGCGTCCCCGAAATGTGTAAAATCCCCAAACCAAGGCCCTTCATTCCCCAAACACACATCCCACGGGCAAGCCCCCTTTCTTGGGTGTACACATTCCCTCCCCCCTTGCTTGCTGTTGAAATCTGCAAACAGTTCCACAAAATGTGGGTCCAATGAAAAGTCTGGCTTGTTTCCCAAAAAGCTAGTCCAAAGATCCAACCAAAGATCCAACCAAAGACCCAACCAAATCGCCATAAAGCCCCCCTCCATAGGCTTGTTTGGGGACAACATGCGTACATGAGGCCCCTCGCCAGTACGCGCCGCCCGCGGAGCCGCCCGCTCCGCCTGAGCAGGTGCAACACCCGATCCCTTAGAGTCCCAGAGCTTCTGGGAGCTCATGTCCAATTTGATCCAGATAAACACTCCACTTGGGCTTTCTGAGTTCACAGGGATTCATCCTGGCCCTCGCTGCCGCATTTTTCACGGCGGAATTCTCCGCAAAGACTCCGGGCCTGGGGGTTCTAAAGGGTTCCTTCTGATCCGCAGGACCCCAAGATCTGGGCCAGCCTTGGCACCAGAGAGGCGAAGAAATGCTCGCTTGCAGAGACGGAGAACCGGGCATCAGTCAGGTTGTCAAGTACAAGACTGTAAAAGTTTGAGACAAGGGTCGCCCTAGCCCAGGGTGAGGTCCAAACATCTCCCATATCAGCTTTGCCCAGCTCTCTCATGGATATGCGTGCTACTTTCTTAGCACAAACCCACGGCTTTGTACACTGCTCAGGTTGCCTGGGAGGGAACATGTCGCGACAAAGTGACAGCTTGAGTTGTGATCTCCCGAGAGGAAGTGAAGGCTAGTCTCAAGATTCTCCACTGTACATCAAGCTGGTCACCGTGAACACACAGGAACGTTACATTTCAAAATGACTTGCTTCATAGGCCAACCCACGATGCTTGCACCAACAGAAGGCTTCGTTGGGGTCACATGTGGAAAAACCACCAGGGCGGGTCTCGGGGAGGGAGGCCGGCCTGGGCTGAGCCAACCCAGGCATCAATGAGAGCCACTAGGTCACAGTTGGTTGGCCGTTTTTTGCCGCGTGGTTTGCTGAAAAGTACTGGCTGGCCTAGAAACCAACCATCGTGGGGATGGCCCAAATATGTGACAAGCAATCCAGAAACTCTTCTCTAAACACTGAGCTATTCATTCAAGCGGGCAGCACACAAAGACCTTCGCTTTCCGAGTGGATTGGCCAAAAAAAGTCCAGATTTGTTTGTTGCCACTACAGTGATCTTCCCCAAAAGTTACTGAAGTCCAGAAACTCGGGGAGAAAGATGTTTCTCCTCCTCCTCATGTAGCAAGGTATTCTTACGTTGGCTGCTCCCGCCAGGGACTTTCTCACCTTCCGGCCTGCAGCAACGGCTCCCCGCTGCCTCGCAGTGTGCCAGTGGTGCGCAGTGTGCCCTATCTCTGATTGGTTTTGACAGAAACAAAAGGGATGTGATCGGTCAGATTGTACAAAAGCCACACATGTAAGACACTCAGACAAATGAAACTCTCTGACAAGAAGCTATGTCAGGGATACCTGTAGAAGTTCCTGTTTGGAGCATCTCACTGTCCACTTCAGCAAAGTGGTCCCGACCAGGGTTCCAGTTTTTGACTACCCCAGGATGGACTTAAACCCAGGGGTTCTCCTTTTGGAGGACATTATTAAGTCTACCTTGGAATAGTCCAAAAGTGGAGCCCTGGTCCCGACTGCATTTGCCTATGCGCAACACCGATTCTGTCTGACCAGAGCAGCGGCTCATTTCCGATACGCCATGAGGGCTCGGGGCTGCGCTACAGATCCTGATAGACAATTGTTCCCTAGCAATTTTCTTCGCAGCAGGTTCTCCTGGGATTCGGAGCAACCCTGTCAGTCAGCACTGGACACAAGCCCTGGAAGGAAGAATTGAGAAGAGCGGATCACGTCTCTGATCCATGCCCTCCTTCCCCCTCAATACTTCATCAACACTGCGCAGTGTTGGCTCTAGGGAACATTTCTTCATGAAAGAGCAACCAGAAGAAGCCTGACAGCAAGACATTTGCTATCATGTGCTTCCCAAAGGATGGACAGACCAGCAACTGGTTGGGTGTCTTCCGCTTCCCACTTCAACATCTCCCAAGCGGGCCCATGTGCAAATTAGGGCATCCCGACTGAAACGGCTTCCATTTGGTAATATGCCCCGTGGTCAAACTTCTGGGTCCCCATGGTTCCCTGAATATCATCTTTAGGCTTTTTTGCAAATCCCTCCGACCCATCCCCAAGTAAAGGAATCGGCTTTTGGACCATGGCACATTGTGACATAGAGGGACGCTTTCGTAAGGCTCCTTCCCGGCCTGTGCCCGTCATCTGGTTGCGCCAGTCAGGAAGCGCCTCTTGTGAGTGCCCGGAACCTCTTGATGCTTGGGTCTATGTCAATGTAGCTCGGTGGCTATGAAGGTTTCTGTAGCCCTCCGCCCTCCCGACAATACCTACAAACCAGGGAGCAGAACCTGCTCGTTTGGGTGGGTAAACTCAGCTGCCTTGGGCTCCAAGCAGCTCCCAACGGATACTCGGGCATGTGTCATGGATCCATTTCCCTTGAGTTCACGGCGAATGCCAAGCCTTCGTACCTCCAATTGCCAGTTCCCACCCCCCAGCCCAAACACCAGCTCAAATTGGAGGGTGGCAGACTGAAACGCCTTCAACTGGCCGCCCCTGCTTGAGTCCTTTTCTTTCTGCGTCGCTTGCGCGGAGGTCGGCCCCTCAGGCAATTGCGGATGCACATGCTCAATCAACTGGGTGCGTCTCGACATGGCAAGAACGGTTTGGGGTGGCGGTTCAGAGTGAATCAACACAAAGAAACAAGGAACTGATCTTGTTTGGGGTCCCTTTGGTGAGGAACAACCCAAATATGTAGACTATGAGCCACTGCTTTAGTTGCATTTTTGATTCTGCAGAATCATGTAGACTATGTGCCACCGCTTCAGTTGCAATTTTGACTCTGGAAGTGGAGCATGTCACCAACTCTTTCTCATAGTTGGCCATGGGCCTAATGTGACATGCTGCGCAGTTTTGCTGGGCAGGATGCACATCGCAAATCATCCCAAGCCAACATTCAAACCATCCAAGACACACAAAGAGACGACAGCCTCAACCGATCCTAGTAGCAGCTGCTGGCTGTTCAAAGCACACCAACCATGCAATTAACTATTTGAGGGTTAGGGTTTTGAGACAAGCCTAACCAATCTACAGGCAAAACGTCAGTGTTCTTCAAATCAAACGGATTCATGCGTTGCAATTCCCAAGGCCACCGCAAGCCAAACAACCGTCGGCGAGCGGAGGTATTGGGTGATCTGCAGATTACTTGCCTGAGGCCAACATTCTCGTTACAACTATCTCCTAATTTTGGGCGCTAAAAAAGTTCAAAGGGATCACAAAAGGCTCCAAGACAAGACATGCAGCTAGTCGTTTTTGTTTTCTTTCTTTTACGAACCTGTGGGGAATATTTTTGCTTAATCGGCAAAGGGAGAAGCTGTCAGGAACCCTGTAGAACCCTGCAACGGTTGGTACTCTTCTGGCTTGCCTTAAAAAGAAGTACGCATGGCTGTCTCTTCTTTCTTATTTTTGGAGGGAACCCGTTTTGGGGTGTTTTGAAAGGACCAAATGAGCAACTGCCATTTTAAGGGTCCCAAAGAAAAGACACGCCGCTCCGCCCCATTCAACATTGGTCAGGTTGCCAACCTGCGGGTCTCGTCACAGCGATGCCGATGCCGGGGCCATTTGCAGCATCCTGAGCGAGGCGTCCCTTGGAGGAAGTCGGTCTTCCGGGACTCGCTCGCGAGTGGGAGGGCAAAAACGCATCTACGGGCATTGTACCAAATACTTCAAGCGAACCACCAGCAAGCCATGTCAATTTGCCGGGCTTTGCATAGCTCAAACATCATCTGAAGCTGAACTGACGCAAAGAAGTGCCTTGAAGACCAGCCCACGTCCCCACTTCATGTCGGGGTGCCACAACACGGCTTGGACCTCTGTTGCATGGTCCTCCGCGCGAAACCCGCGCGAAACCCACCAAAAAAAGTCTATCAATTCATTTGGGCCCAATTCCATTTCCTAACACTACAGATCTTCGGGTTTGCAACCTCACGTTCAAACCATACCCTTTGGACAAACCACCCCCATCGAGTGGCGCGTGAAGCTCAGGACAGTGGATGGCTGGAGCGACGTGCTCCAATCCCATGAGCCGCCAGGCGCAGAAGGAGCCCAGCACAGGGAACGGCAAAAGCGCCCCTGCGCCGCACGTTTTCGCTTCTTCGGCAACGCGAGGCAAGCCAAGGAAGCCGTATGCTTGAAAAGCGCCACTGAACCACTGGGATCTGTGCGGCTCCAGGCACAAAAGCATGTGCCTTTTTGGTTGTTTGGTGGGAGGGTGGGTGTTCCCAATCTAAGAGTTGGCATGGATGCACGAAAACCACCCATTGGAGGAATCTCCTTTTGGCGATCCATGCATTGGGGGTCCATGTTCATTGCGCAAAACACTTTCCATCGGAACAAAGGCAAACAGAAATGAGCGACCGTCCAGCCAGCATGCATACTCGTGCACAATTTACATTGAACAAACACGTTGGATCCCAAGGATATGTTCTACGCATGGGTCGGGGGAAGGAAGAACCTGCATCCTGAACAACAAAATACGGCTTTGATCCGAGTTCCCAGAAAATTGGGATGGCCAATTGGAACACTGGGCTGGACACGTTCTTACAACTTCCTATTTGACTTCGTTGTTCCCCTTGCTTTCGCAGATCAAGGGAATTGACCTGGGGGAAAACACCAATCCTTTCCAAACAAACCCCGAGATTGCCCGCGGGGAGCATGTTCTCAACTGAAAATTTGGAATCTGGCCCCACGTGAGCGACAAAGGGGGGCTTTCCTATCTTACGTTGCGACCCAGGTATCTGGACCCATATGAGCTACAAAGGGGGGTTTTCGCAATCTTAAGGGGTTTTCCCTATGATTGACTGTGCAGGCGCTGCGACCCAATGCTCAATGCTCTACCTCCCCACCTGCCCGCTCCTTTGAGAGCATCAGCAGCACCTTAGCCAGAAGTGCCTAGCCCAAGATGTGTAACAAGACCGGTGGCCATGGAACAAAAGAGCACTTTCTTGGGTGGTTGCTTTTGAATCGAAACCATCTCCAAACAAATCGCACGTCGCATAGATCTGGGCGTGTCAGCTCAACCTCCCAGCTCGTGCTACATCGTCCTTTTCTCGGTTGCTTTCTGCTCCCCTGCTAAAAGTTTAACTTTTAGTGGCTGAATGGAAAACCCACGAGTTGGCAAAAAGTTACAGTCCTGACATTCAAGCAAAATGCACCAACGTTCTCTTCAATGAATACTATCTTGGTTTTGGAAAGAGCTCACTTGCTGTCAGAACACAGACCCCGAAGGAGCATGACAACAAGAACCTTGCGGCCTACTTTGAGGCTTTCGGATTCTTGAACTCGCAAGGGCGACGCGAAAAAAGGATGCCTCCGATTTGTTTTTGTCGGTTAAATGCCAAAAGGAATTCAGTCCAACAAAAACAGTTCCGTCCGCCAGGAATCGCCAAGCGGGCTTGTTGATACCTGGCCAATCCACGTGGAACCCCAAAAAGGTGCGGAACTGTTGCTCGTGGTTGACGTTTCCCAGGCTCCGGTTGCTCCTCATGCAGTGTGTCTTTCCGAGCAAAGCCAACGGTTCCGAATCTCCCAGTCAAAATTCGTCACTGGCAAAAGGGTGTGCGTACGTGTCTTTCTCTCTCTCTCTCTCTCTCTCTCTCTGTGCGCGCGCGTGTGCCTGCGCTCCCGATTTGCAACATACAACAATAAGGGACTTTTACAAGAGGATGTTGACAATTGCTCCGCCGCTCGTGAGCTTCAAGTACGCCAGGATACGGTGACTCCGTGCAGTTCAAGGCACGCCAGCCATGAAGCCCCCGATATGGCCGTACATGTCAGCATTCGGGGATATGTTGATTGCACAAAGAATAAACAGCCTCGGTCCAGCAGAATGAACACCCTGCGCACAACACACACACACACATAGCGGAGATGCGGAGGTTGGGGGATGCCCAAACAAAGCGGGACAGCGGGGAAAGGTACTGAGAGGAAACAAACACATCCCGAGTCGATCAACCCCCCATTCCCGCTAGTTGGTTCTTCTTGCTGCAGGGAAACTGCAAGGAACCAGCCACCTGTGCCATCGCATACCAGGAGGTCAATGATGATAGCAACCCTCATTCTGCGGTGGCCACTCCCACACATGGTTCATCACTTAAATCCATTGCCGTGACATCACAAAAGTGGCAACCTAAGCCCATCGGCCCCACAATGAGCTGTGCAGGTTCCCCAGAACAGGGCCTCTTGTGGGCAACAAACCCTTTGTGTCACTGTCTGCCCTTACTGTTTTTTTTTCTCCCCCAGATATCTCTAAAGGCTATATGGGGTTCTAACCTCTAATAAAGACAGGATAGTGATCTGCGAGATTGACGGCTGGGTGCTAAGGGGGCATGCAGTTTGGGGTGCTGGTGCGGGTGCTGTTTTGGGATGCTGTTTGGGCTGATGTTTGGGGCGCTCTTCGGGGGGTGCTGTTGGAGGTACTGGTGTGCAATCGTTGACATGTTTTTTATCGCTCTCTGGGGTTTATGCTGGTGTAGCTCTTTTTGTAAGAAGCAATCTTAAATTGGATGGTTTGGGTCACGCCAAAAAAGGAGGTCCTGATGTGGATTTGTGTGTCCGTTCTCTTTTTGGCCAACTTGTTTTGCCTGGATGTTGTTTTTGTCCGGCAAAACACCAAACAGTGGGAGGATGGCGTTACAGTCCAAGCCGAGGAAGCCAAACATAGTTCAGGGTACCGGAAAAACAGGAAAAGCAACACGTGCGGCAATATGAAAATGCAGCAACCTGAATGTGCTCGAGAGACCGGCAACAGTGTGTCTGGAGACAGGACACCAACTTGTGCTGGAATATGGACTGCTTTTTGCATGATGCTCAAGGGAACCACACACACACACCACACACACACACAAACACACTTTACGCATTTTGCGGTGGCCTCAAAATTACCCTCTAGGTGGTTTAAATAAGGGCACCACCCCCCCTCCCAAGTATGCTTGAGAAGCCCGCAAACTACATCTGACAGGACCCCTTGACAGCAAGACAAAACTCCATGTCTCGAGTGCCAGGCAGCGCAGTGATGAGCGTGGCCTGCGAGCCAGCGTGCCCGGGGTCTCTGAGGGCTTGAGCCACCACCGCGCCCAAAATCCCCATGCCGCCTCAGATCGCGCAGTGCGACCCCACAAACCGCCATACGCCCAACCCCCCAAAATGACCGGCGCAAAGAAAAGCGATCCAAGCGAAACCTGAAGGCGACTCCAAGTGTTTGGTGTTTTCGAGCACTTTCGACTCGGACCGATCTGAGAAACCAAGCGAAACGGGGGGCAACCCTATTATCAGCAAGTAAGCAGCTTGGAAAATGAGATGCATCTGATCTGCTCCCCGATTTCCAGCTGGTTTCCCAAGCCTCTGTCCTGAACAACCAACCTCTGGCCAATCCCTGCACCTGGAGTCTCCCTTCAATAGTGTTGTTATGACACGTTTCTTGGGGTAATGAACCCATTTTTTGCGGGTCATGGAAACTCCAGGTACACGAAAAGTGAGCCTTCCGTCCATTTGCTTTTTCACCCCCTGGAGACACATGACATGAGAAATATGTCCATTCGTAAAATCGATTCCAAAATAGAAAAAACAGAAAATCACAAATCTGCTTCGGCAAATCCCTAGCATTCAACCCCTACTAAAAGAATGGCCCTGGGACCCAATTTGGATGACAATCCTGAACGGTGAACAATGGTGGTGAACTATGAAGCCCATTGTTTTACTGGTTGCTCGGAAACCCAGGGGAAACCCAAACGGAATCCGAGCAATAAGTGTTGCCCTTTTTGTCCGGAGATTTGGGTGAGGACGCTCCAGCTCAATCTAACAACCATTACCTCCCTAAGGCTCATGACCCTTTCAATGCAGCGCCCCGGGCCCTTCAATGAAGAACCCGGACCCCTCAGGGGCCCTTGAAAACAACCCATTGTGAGGGCCCAAGAAGCCTCGGGAGCCTTAGGGCCCCTTGTTTACTGGAGGATAGAATAAGGGTACCCTTTCTGCTGTAGTCTATTTTAGTAGGGGAACCCTCCCAAACAAAAAGGGGACTGGCAGACCTAGTTTCATGGTGGTAGCTGAACCATGGAAGCGTCCAACTCCCACCGAGAGCCGAGGCGCTGGTTGAGGCGCCCACCGACATCTTCCCTCCGTCCAGCGCCGCGGACAGAAGGTTCCCCCAGGCACCCGAGAAGAGGTACCTACGTGACTATTTTTTTTGTTTGGGCCAGATGGCCAGTTTCTTTTTGCCAGATGGCCCAAGATTTTTGTTTGGCCAGATGGCCGCCTTTTTGCTTCTTGGCCAGATGGCGCAAGAAACAACTAAGAAAAAGGTTGATTCGCGCGGTTTTCTGACATTATGGCAAACAACTTCCACTGCTTGCCCAAAATCCGCCGTTGAACATGGGGCTGCAGGACTGAGCGCTTTCTTTTGGTCGACTGGACCTTTCAAATGAGCCGAAAATGGGAAGATCCGAAGATCCCAAACTGAACCACTGGGTTGATTTAGGGAGCTTTGATGAACCGAAGTACAACCAAGGTAGCCTCATTGACCTGATCAGTATCATGGTTGCCTGACATCAACTTGAAATCTGTCCTATCCTTCTGACAGGTGTTGACGAGCATCGCACTAGCTTGGCCTTTTTCTCAAAAGAAATCTGCCAAACAGTTTGATACTGGCCACCGCAGGTATAGAAGCAAATGGGTCTCTCAAGACATGGGGCCCTCGTCAATCGCAGCTGAAAGTTCAAAGGTCACACAACCAAAAACTTGATTGGCCGATTTCAAAGGGAACGCTCAATGCAAAACCCGCAAACCCGGCGTCCGCGAACCCAAAAACGTCCTCTCCGAAACTTCCGTGATCCGTGATGCCCTAAACCCTTTACACGCATGGTCATGAAGCCCTGGCACCTTCGACAAGACGCCCCTGGCCCACATTTTGGCTGCATCCCAATTAGACCCCTCCTTTCAAGTAAGCCAAGGCGGTCGGTTGCGCTCTCTCTCCGTGTCTAAAAAGGAGTCGGCTGAAACTCAGCAGGGCCACAAGAGAAGGAGGTTCTGGCTCCCAAGCTCTCGCTCCACGCGGAAACCCATCCGCAACTGGAAGAGCCTGCGCTGTCGACCGGTCCCGACTCGGGTTCGGAGGCGACTGAGCGGCGCGGTCGCTGGACTTCTAGAACCCAACGAGAAGGGCCCTGCAAAAACAACTCGACCCTCTGCACATACTGTGGATGGACGAAATCCTGCACCACATTGAAACCATGGGAAACCATTGTTTGTTGGTATTTACAGGGGAATCACCAAGGTGGTGCAGGATTTTGTCCATCCACAGTAGGTCTTGCTACCGGTTTCAGTTTTGGACGCAACCCCCGTGTAGGACTTCGAGGTGCCAAGCCGACAGAATGCCCCTGAGAGTGACGGGAGGAACTTATTGACACTCGGGTGGTTTGGCCCCCCCGAATTGCCGCCAGCCCGGAGCCAGCAATAGACTAGGAACGTTGTCAGCTCCTCACACATGTCTGATCTGACGGGTTGCTCCAAGGCAATGCGGGAAATGCTGGTACGTTTCAGGCCGAGCAAAACTTTGCGTTCTACAGACTCTGCCACTTCCTGACAGTCTTTCTGAGGCCCACAACAAGGAACAGTAGATTGGTCAACTGGGTGAACTGTGCTTAAACAAGGATAAACTAGGTGTGGGCCTCAAACTGTGGTCTTTCGCGCACCCCCTGGAAGATAAGGACATAACACGGAGGTGGATACCAAACACGAGGGATAGGCCTATCAGGTTTGGGTTGGGCTCCGAAACCGTCGATCCAAAGGCTGCAACAAGTTCCCACGGCAACCTCTGGCTGGCTGGTATTGAACCTTTGCAGTACAAACCCTTTCCATACCAGATGCACTGGGGGTAGCGTCAAAGGATCAAGATGGGTTGAGGGCCCATTGCCAAAAGGGTTGCTGGGAAAACCGCGAGATGTGCGTGATGGGCCTCGCAAGCGCCCTCCGTTCTCCCTATAAGTCTTCAAACCAAGCCCACGGGCGCATGGGTTTGGCTCAAGATCAATTTACTTCAGATTGCCGCTTGGGAGGGTCAGGCGTGAGCGGGAGCTTCTTGATACTTGCGAGCGTGGAGCTTTGCGAAATTCCTTCGGGCTCTGCATTTATTTCAACTTGGAGAGGTTTCCCGGAAGGGACACCAAAAGGAAACAACTCCACTCTTTTTTTTTTTTTTGGGGGGGGGGGCTTTTTTATGAGTGGACTTGTCTTCCCAGGTTTGCTTGTGAGTGGGCTTGCCTTCCCAGTGTCTAAGAGCGAAACTTTCAGGCCGAGCCGCATGTTGGTCATGAGATGCCCCGGGCTGGCGTGGAGAAAAATCGGGGCCAGCAGGCGCCACCAAGCGCCCTGGGAGATGAGCGGGGGCCAGCCCGCGCCAAAGCGGAAGAGCGAACAAGCCGAGGGCTCGCCTGGCCGTTCGTCAAAACCGATCTCGGTGGCGAAACCTGCTCTGCTGCCAAAAGCTGAAAGTTAAAGTCCTAACATCCGAGCAAATGCAACAAAGTAATGGGATCCCATTTTGGTTGGGTTTTCGGTGCACCACCCATTTTAGAACCTATTTTAGTGGGGATTGGGATGTTCACAGTACGGGATTTTGACACGGCCACCTGTTGGCAAGTTGGAAGCCACTCTTTGTAGGTTGGTCTTCAAGGGAAACATGGCCAAGTGGGTGTAAGTTGTTGGAGGAAGTTGGAAGGTCTGGATTTGTGAAGCACTCTTTTCAGGTTGGCTTCCAGGCTAAGGCAAACAATCCCAAGTGGGTAGTAGTTGTTGGAGGCAAAAGGAAAGCCTGGGCTTGTTGGTTTGTGGTGTCGGCTTTTTGGGGGGTGCGGGTGTGGCCTGGTCAGGGAAACCCAATCGAAAGCGGGGTCCCCCCAAAATCAGGGGGTTCAACCCTATGATACCAAAGTAGAGCATTCCCGTTGCTACTTTACCACTTCAACAGGGTTTTCTTTGGTGTCAAAGAACTCCGCAATTTCGTTAAGCGGACATCTCAATGTTGGAAAAATCTAGGGAGTGAATCCGCATTCTTTTTGAAAGCGCCCGGCGTTGCAAGCGCCCGGCGTTGCAAGCGCCCAGCGTTTCCCTTGGCTATTTTGGTGGTTTTCTGGCAAGCAGGATCCCTGGAAAGAACGCAGACGCTATTCCTACAGAAACTCACCAAACAAAGTACACGTGGCTTGAACATGTTCAATCAACTTGTTGTTGAGGACGAGAAATGCGCACATCCCCAGTGGTGAACTACTATCTACCTGCGGAAGGACGTCATGCGAGCCCAGCAAAACTAATGGGGTAGAAATAGTCATGACTTGGTTAAACCAATGCCCTACGTTGGGTTCTCTCGTCCAAGAGATACCCCTTGCCAGCGCAGTCACGCCAGCAGCACAGCAAGAAGCCAACCAGCAACCTTCGTGGCTAACTTATTCGACGCAAAGAGGGCATTCCCTCCGCTTCTGTCATCCACAGTGCCCGCTGGCACGGCAAGGCATCAGGTTCTTCCGCTAAGTTTCACAACACTTGCACGCACACACACACACACACACACACACACACACACACACACACACACACACACACACACACACACACACACACACACACACACACACACACACACACACACACACACACACACACACACACACACACACACACACACACACACACACACACACACACACACACACACACACACACACACACACACACACACACACACACACACACACACACACACACACACACACACACACACACACACACACACACACACACACACACACACACACACACACACACACACACACACACACACACACACACACACACACACACACACACACACACACACACACACACACACACACACACACACACACACACACACACACACACACACACACACACACACACACACACACACACACACACACACACACACACACACACACACACACACACACACACACACACACACACACACACACACACACACACACACACACACACACGACGGACTCGCTTCTCGTGGCAGGCTTGCTTTTGGCACTCTGCACAAATCCAAGAAGCTTGGGGCAGGGTGATGGGAAGCACAACCACTTCCGTGATACCACTCGGAAACCACGTTCCCAGTATGAATACAAACCTCAAAGGGAAAGTAACGGATCCCCAAAGGTGACTCAGAAGGGTTTTGCTCGAATACTTCGTTCCCACCACCCGGCTCCAACCACACACACAGAGCAGCAGTCAGACAAGAAGCCCCACATAATGCAAGCGAACAACATCCAACTCCCTGTGCATAATGAGGCTGGCGCTCACTGACCTAGAACCTGCAAGCCAGGTATTTACCATCGCCCGACTCTTGCAGCATCAGGTGATTTAGGGGCCGGGGGTTTTCCCATGGCCTGCCATGACATACTGGAGCGCGTATGCGCACATCTCGGCCAGGGTGATCTTCATCAGCATGCTCTCCTCCCTTGGACTCTCTCAGAGAGCATCTCACATTGCTTTCCCAAGCATGGAAGCTGACGAGATCGGAAGACTACTTTACTTTCCGGACACATCCTCGAAAAGAGGGTACATATCGAGGGCGCGCTCTGCGACTGCAAATCGAACTGAGCCAACGCTGATTCAGCCCGACTTGAGGTCTAAGCACTGCGCACGTGTGTCTGGACGGATGAGGATTGGTCATCCAAGATGGCAGAAGTCAGGCTATGTTGCTAGATAAGTTTGCGTTTTCGAATTTACCATTCTGAGTAAACCATATTTTTCTCATGGTGTCCTCTCCTTGTGGCACCAACCCTGGACTTTAAGCTTGAAACCCTACACAACTTCAGCATCGCAACCTCCATTTTGCCCCTCCCCGGATCAAAATGCCTCCAACCCTGGCCCCATAACGACACAGTTTGCTGGGGTTACATGGGTTGATGAAACGTCGAGGCGCATGTACCCTGGGAACAGCAGCGCCAGCGTGCTGTTCGGCGCCTCCGACCGCTCCAATCGCCGGTCGCTTTCCTCGACGGCAGTGGATGTGAGGCCAATCTCTGCAGCGCTGGAAAGGAGCAACGGGACGGTGGTGGTGATGACCTGCAACCACAGGCTGACCGATAGCCGGCTTCATTTATCCCTTTACACACTTGGTGACACCCAAATGGCTGGGTTGCGGTTGACTTCCCTGCAAAGGCAACACCCATCAAATGCGGGCCAAGACGGAACGCCCCAAAAATGGCGGGTTGCTTTTTGGCTTCCCTTGCAAGTTAGAACCCACCGCCAAAGGGGGGGGGGCATTTTGAAAACACAAAACGCGGAGTCTTTTTCCCTGCAAGGGCCCTTTTAGTTCCAAGTATGTATCCAACTTACAAACATTAGCCCACCAGAACTAAACTCGGCAAACATGGCCACCAAAGGGTGATGCTCAAACGATCCGAGAAAGACAAAAGGGACACAGGCGACCCTCCCGGAAGAGAAGATATTGTTGTCTTCCAAAAAATAAAGAGACGGCTTTGGGCAATCCAGTCAAAGCGAGTCCAAAAGAAGTCCCGACAGACACTGACCACGATTTGGAGGTTGTCCAAACTGGGTGCGCCCTAGACCGTTGCCTGTTGGTTTCCCTCAAATCAACCCCAGAAAGGGTACCTGGACGACCGCATACTTGCGAATTGAACATGACAATCATTTGATTGACGCATTGCCTAATACGAGCTGCAGGTATAGGGAACAAGGGTGCATTTGTTTTTTGGGTCGTTGCATTTTGTTGATACTTGATTTGAATGGAGAAAAACAAACCCACAGGCTTGTCAGCTTGCGCATGGACACACGCCCAGCTGCGAATGATGCCCAGCTTGCACAGCATGTTCCATCTTGCAAGCGGTTTATGGAGGTCCGGGAACAACAACTGCTGCAAGCAGAGTGCCGTTCGCTAGGCCAGTGCCTCTGGCTGGGCCGGCACCAGGATCTCCGCAAAAACTTCATAGAGTTCGTGCGCCGCCGCGCTGAGGAGGCTCAAATCCCACATCCCATGATCCCAGCGGTGAGCGCTGGGGACGCGTTCAAGCGGTTTCTGTTTTTGCGTTTTCGGGTGTTCGGCTTCTGGTTCTCTGCTTTTGTTGGCTGTTCAACCGCCAAGGTTCCCAATTGGTTTTGACGAATCTTTTAAGTGATTTTTTGGTCTAGGTTTCCATGTCCAAGCGCACAAGGGTGAAGTTCCTGAACGGCTTTGACACATGCGTTAAATCAACCTGGTCTTGACACATACCCAGGAAGCGGTAATACGACTGATCGAGTCAGGGCTCTGTCCCCGCGCGAGACTCAAGCTGAGGAGATGTACAACAAACAAGCGATGGCCAGGATTGTGCTAACTGGCAATCGAACAAAAGGGCTCCCTAAAGGAGCCTTCATTCTCGGTGAGGTCGGGCGCGCCCTTGTAAGGTTGCGGAAAACCAACAAAACCGTGGCATGGCGTTTCATGTGCTTCTATCGGCGGCTCAGCAGCTGGGACGTGAGCACTGGGCGATGACCCTCTGACTAAGCTCCTAATATGTCGTACTTGCATCAAATCGCTATTGAATGGTTTCACTATATGACATGATGAAACATATGGCTAGCCAATTTCCTGGGCTTGTCGCAGAAACATGTCTCATTGAGCAGCTTCCATCGTAATGCTTCATATCCAATGCCTCATCCAGGATCTTCCGCACTCTTTGGCACATCTTCACCTGGAACTCGCTGCTATGCTTTCTGATTTGGGTGTGTGTATATATATATATATGGTACCCCCCCCCCAGGGACCTACCTTTTTGATGAATTCACTAGTTTTTGCAGTGTTTTTTACCCCTTTTTTTGGCTTTGGGGAGAGCAATGAAAAAGAAGCATTTCCAAGGGCGTTCTGGAAGCTTCAGGCTTGATTGAAACCGATTTAAACCGATTTAATTTAAATCGGGCATGGATTCAAGATTCAAGATTCAAGAATCCAGGCCAAACTTTTCCAGGGATTCTTGAATCCAGGCGTCGATTTAAACCGATTTAAACCGATTTAACTTAAATCGGGCATGGATTCAAGATTCAAGATTCAAGACTCCCTGGAAAAGTTTGGCCTGGATTCTTGAATCTTGAATCTTGAATCCATGCCCGATTTAAGTTAAATCGGTTTAAATCGGTTTAAATCGACGCCTGGATTCAAGAATCCCTGGAAAAGTTTGGCCTGGATTCTTGAATCTTGAATCTTGAATCCATGCCCGATTTAAGTTAAATCGGTTTAAATCGGTTTAAATCGAGACCCAAATTCAACATTGCACTTTGCGCGGCTGTACTTTAGCACAGTGTTGTGCAAGCATCCAAGTCCTGATTATTCATTCAACCTGTTTCAATCTAGGCCCACATTCAAGATTGCAGGTCAAAGTTTTCTAGGGAATCTTGAACCCAGGCTCAACTGAAATTTCAGTCGGTCTCAATGGGTTTCACTCGGGCCTGGACCCGCGTTTGCAAAGAAGACTTGTCTAGAGAATATGGGTTCTTTCCTTATCAAATCCTGTTAAAGCTCATATTGAATTGCAAGTATATATTGGGAAAGGAACTCTATTTAAACTCGCAATCTCAAATTTGATTACTATTAGGATTCTGACCAAATATTTCCGTATTGAGTCCCAATTAAATCCTGTTCAAGTTCAAATGAGCATTTAGAGAGCGTTCGTTGGTGGAGATGTGAATTGAGTATGAAAAACGCTACACAACACTGTGTTTTGCGGTGTTTTCTGACCAAGGTAGTGTTAGGACTAGTGAAAGACACAAGTTTGGGACCTTTGGATTCGTTCCTTATGCATTCCACTTAGTATGTTTTATCAAATTCAACCTTATTTCTGATTGAAATTCAATGGAGCTTAAGAAGGACATACTCCAGCCAAAATTGCGATTTAGATTCGAACTTAAATATTGACTGTTTATGTCAAATTAAATGGTACAAACTATTTTCTGTCCAATAGACCATTGTACATTGAAATTCAATCACTTTCAGAGCTAGCTAGTCCTAGTTTGGTCCTAGTCCTAGTTGGGAGATCCTTGGTTATAGGCCAAGTATGGTCCCAGCTTACTGAAATACATAGAACGTATATAGGACATTACAAAGGAAGTTCGTTATGAATTGTAGTTAATATATTAGTCAAGTTCTATGCAACTTCTAGCTGAACAATTGAATTTGAAATAAGGAGAATATCCAGTCAGAATTTACATGTTAGGACCAAATATTAAACAGGACTTTTTTCCACCAGAATGTAATACTTGACATCCAAATAATTACTATAAGAAGTAGAATTAAATGGTCTAGTCCTAGTTTGGTCCTAGATGAGAGATCCTTGGTTCTAGTGTTAGGTTGCTCCCTAGTTTGCCGCAACAATTAGAAAATATACAGGACATTGCAGAGGAAGTTATACTTGAAGTTCATTTTTTGTAAGAATCTAAGGTGGGTCGTCTAGTCCTAGTATGGTCCTAGTCCCAGTTCAGAGATCCTGGGTTCTAGTCTCATTTGGTCCTGGTCCTAGTTGAGAGATCGCTCCTCCCAGTCCTAGATGGGCAATTCATGCACTGGAGAGGCAGCCAAAAGGTAGGTCCCTGGGGGGGGGGTAGCATATATATATATAAATAGCCAGCTGTTTTCACTTGACATGTGCTACTGCAAGCATTTTTCGCGCCTGCACACAAAATACTATCACTTCAATTAGTGTTAGTTCACTTAGTGCAAGTAAGTAATTTGTCTCGTTGCTCGTCGTACAATCACATGGAGACAATTCAATACAGTGGTTCTCTGGCACCAAACATAACAAGCCGCACAACGCCACATGTATCAATATGTTTGAGTACTGACTCTGTTGGAGGGAGTCGGAATGGACACAACAGAACATACTCGTTAGCAACAATGAACGCCAACACGTTGAAACTTGAGACATTAATTACAATAGTGGGCGGGCCAATAAGGTCAAACCGAGGTCAGTCTGCTTCTCTAAAAGAGGTCAGAATGAAAGGGGGCTCGATCAAAAGCATGTCCAAAGCGCAGTCCCCGGCATTGACAGGGGTCTTGAAAAGACTAGTTTGGAGCCCGAAAATCCGTTACCCATAGAACAAGACAACACGCGTCAAAGGTTGCTATTGGCCGGATCGCCCCCACATAAGCCACCCTCATAGCAAGCAAGTGCCATTCCCTGCGAAAAGCAGTGACTTCATGTATAACCAGCCTGCAACTAACATGGACAAAGTTGAAGTTTCTCGAAATGAGAGAGCTGCCCAAATTAAACCCAACTCACATAGACCAAACACTTAGGTGAGTCCTTTTGCCCATTTTAGGAGCGTTTAAAGAAAAGTGGAGTCCCCTATTTGGACACGCCCACTTGTGAATCAATACCATGGACACCCCCCCCACCAAAAACACAAAAACACAAAATCTGTGATATCTGTGGAAGAGTCTCCCGCCTGAATGCCCGAGTTGAAGAGCAGCAGCAGGTTGTCTGCTACAAAGGCCACTGATTGGCCGGAGGACCTCAGGCTCCACAAAAGGCAAAAAGCTGCTCATGATCACGGGGGAGACGGGCTGAGCCCAAATACATCAGCCCTTCATACGGGTTACTAAGGGCTTATTTGGGTTCCCTCCCTCTCCCCCAGCTCCCCGCAGCCCCATGATCATGAGGCTTCACTGGAGTTGGATTTCTCCTTTTGTCAAATCTTTTCTTGCAATCGCAGGACTTCCGATTGTCACTGGGAGCCAAAGGTGGGTTTGGAACTAGTCATAGCCGAACCAGGCGGGGGAGGATTCCAAGGTCCATAAGCCCAACCCTGAAACGGGGAACAGGGAACTAATCAAGATGGCATATATTTGTTTCCCGCTTTGAACAGCCTCCCCAAAGCAACCTGGTTTCAAACGGTTCACGTGATGTACCCATTCCATGCTCAGATCACAAATCGTGCGAAGAGCCTTCCACTACGCAATATCCCCGACGCCCACATGCTTACACAATGCGAATGAGGTGCTTCTGCGGGCTTGGGACGTGGATGTGGGCGGGTGGTCGCTGTTCGAGCAAGCTTTCTGGAAGCAACCACCTGCTCTTTGTTGGAAAATAGTGGTGGCGCTTTGTGTTGGCTTCGTGGTGAAGGAGTGGTCCAGCAAAGCACGGAAATGTGGGCCTGCCACCGCATGTCACCCGAAGGATCCAAATGCCTTGCAGTGATCCCTTTTAATTTCAACCGCTCCAAAACCATGCTAAAAGGGTTCTTGGACCCTTTGGGTCCTTTGACATCAACTTTGCGCAATGGGGTACTTGGACTTCTTTGTCAGGCACAGCGCTCCCAGCACGTTTTGGTTCGCCCAACAAGGGATTGACTTTTAAATCCGCCCAACAAGTGTTCCTTCGAAACACGGCACACCGCTCAACGTAGAAACATCACTCCACCCAACGTAAAACTCAGTTTAGAGTTGGCAACCAAAAGGTGCTGCTTACAAATCCCAAGAGCGCAATAGCTCGCTGGTTTGTGCAGGAAACGCTGCTCATATTATGCGTGCGTGCTTTTTGCACCATGGTTTTCAGGGAAGCAAAGAGAAAAGGCACCATCTTGGGGTCTCGTGTTTTGGCACGTACCCATAGTGGTGTGTTTCTCCAAATTCGGGACCCCATCCGGGAGGCTGGTGTCCTTTTCCCTTCTCATTTAAACCATGCCCAGAACAAATCCTGAATTTTGAGAAACCTACGACCTGGTCAAAGCTTCTTTTACGGCTTATAGTCACGGTTCCCTTAGGGAATTCTTACGCTGTGATTCAGACTCCCTATTCCCATGTGAGTCACAATCAAAACCCGGTATTAAAATAGTCGACCCAGATTCTGGTCGCAGCTATTTGTGGCTGGGATTGTCCCTTACTAAGCTTCATCTACCCATGTTTTGATTGTGGCTCAGGTGGATGACCATCCCTGTCAACCCCAAGGGGTCTGTTGACTACGTGGGACAGGCCCTCGGCCGCTTGAGCTGCAGGCAGCATGACGGAGGCATGGATCATGTTCGGGGCGAAGGAGAAAAGCCTCAGGCGCGCATCTGGGGGAGAGGTGGGGGTGGCGCAACCAGCTTGGGATTGTCTCCAAATTACCCAGGGGGGGGCGGGGGTTGGGGAACCGCAGGAATAGGTGTCCCTCTTAAAAAGGCGCACAAATCTCTCACAGTAGACTGAGTCGAAACCAACCACCAACATGTCAGAAAATGCCAGATGGACCCTCCCCAAGCCAGCTCCTGGTACTCACCAAAACATTTGCCGCAGCATCTAAGTGGCCAATACCGTGGATGGGCAAAACTCATTTTGCCCGAGTTGGTAGGTGGTTCATCAAGCTTCGGGGCTTCATCCATCTCAACTGGTGCGAAATGGATATGCCCCATCCACAATATTTGCAAAAAAAGTGATGGCAAAGGCGTAGACGAGATGCTCCCAACCAGAACATCGACGCGTCAATGAAATCAGGACTCTTTTGGGACCCCGAAAGGTGGCACACCATGAAATTCTTGCCCGTTGGCACACATCGCTCGCCAACTCGCCAGAGCCTTCTGACTTTCTGGTACATCCGCCGGAGATTCCAAGCTAGCACACAAGTCTCCTTGCCCCAATCAGTTACTGTAGTTGTTTACATTTACAAACAAGTCTTGAGGTTTGGTATTTGTTTCAACACTTACATTTTGAATACCATGTTCAAAAGCTTAAACGTTCAACCTGTGCTATATCATAATCAAACTTGACTTTTGGTGAACATGGTTGTCGTGGTAAACATCCACTATATGAAAGTCCAATAACTCAGGCACTCATGATTTTAGTGCTTTTTGCCGCAACTTGGAAACACTTGGCTGCGCCGTGATCCCTGGCGGGGCCCTTCAGCCGCGGCGAAGGGAGTCGAATTCCGGTCTTCCAGGACGGCTGAGGTGCAAGCAAAGGAGTCACAATCAAAACGGGTGTGGCTCAAAATGGAACAGGAGGGGTTACGCAGGTGTTGGTCCATGTTTCCACTTACCAGGGTTCCATTTTGGTACCGGTTTTGTGAGCCACAGCCGTATCAAAATGGTCTGCCCAGAAACATGTAAAGAATTCAGAAGGCGGATATCCGCAGCTATTTCCGGCTGGGATTGTCCCTTACTCACCTCCATCTACCCGGGTTTTGACTGTAGCTCCAATGGCGTCTGAGGAGTTGTTGTTGAGGTGCAGGCAGGTTGAAAAGGACCACATTGGCCACCGCCCAAACCAAGAACATGATCAGCAAGGAGCCTGCGCGGGGTTCTGAGAGCTTCAGGAAGCCATACCCCGATAGAGGGGTGGGAGGCTGGTCTCATTGTTTTACCATGATCAAAGTCACCCCCTAAGTGATGGGTTCAAGGGAAACAACCTCATTTCTGACTTTGACAACCCGTAGAAACAATCAAAATAATGACCTCAGTGAGGGGTTTGTTGGAACAACAGGGGGAGGGGGGGTAGGGGGGACGGGACGGGGTCTCAGCCAGGCTCCAGTTTGCGGCATAGGTGATCCCTTCATCGGTCCGCCGGTTTTGCCCCCGGCTCGCTAGAGCTGATGAATACGTGCCACTGCACCATGCCACGTGATCGCGGTCACAACACTTTGCAATTCACCAAAGTGCCAAGAGCAGCGGCATGCATCACTTCCATTTGGTTGAGGCCCCAGAAAAAATAAAACATACTTCCAGTAGCCATGAATTCCTTTTAAAACCAGCAAGGTTTTTCGCGTTTTTTTGTTTTAATATTCTTAAGCAACTGGAGGAGCACTTCTCCGCAAACTGCGACCGCTTTTTTTTCTCCTGAGGCTGGCTTTGGGCCCAGGGCCGAAGGATCCGAAAACTTCAAAGAAAAGCTCTGGCCATGTTCAAGCTGCCGATTTGTGGCTGTCAGGGTCTCTTCATGGATCTTCCCAGGCTTTGCAAGGCACGAGGAGAAACACGTGGGAGCTCCACTGAGTTGCAGGCAATTGGCATCAAAACCCAAAGCTTCTCACTGACAGGACATTAAAACTCTGATTGCAGCGCCGAGGCGCGCATAAGATGCACGCTGCATCCTCAAAATCCAAAGATGAAATATAACGTGTCTGTCACGTCTCAATGTTACGGACTCCAGGCGGTTGGCTTCGATCCTTCCGCCCGGAGTCATTCCCATATCATCATATCGCTTGGCGAGGCCTCAGAGTAAGGTCTGTCTGAGAGGTTTTGTCATCAACGCGGGCCAGGGCGTTGTTTTAAACAAGAGCAATGGCTTGTGAAGGCACAGACTGCAAATCAACCGATCTTGATGTGGTCCCACAACAATCGTGTTGTTCCATACATCTTTTTTCGGATGCAATGGAACGCAGCAAGTCATGAAGCAATATGACGTTGAGAAACAACCCTTTGTTGGAGGTGGGGACTGTTCTCAAGTTCAGGCTCCCTTCTGCGAGCCAGCTTGGAGAAACACCATCAAAATTGCAGGGAAGCAGAGTCAGCTCAGGATCCTGATGCATAGAATAGGCAAACAATGCTTGAACATAAGAACGCAGTTGCTTTCTGCTCCCCTGCTAAAAGTTTGACTCTTAGTGGTTTAATGGAAATCCCATTAGTTGGCAAAAAGTTGAAGTCCTAACCTCCAAGCAAAATGCACCAAAGTAAGCATCCGTGAACATCCCAGCTGCGACGGCCTGAGCCGTTGCTGATGCTCACCTACCCGGCTGCTCCGGATCGAATCCAACCGCACAGCTCAGGGGCTGCAAGACTCACAGCTCACACCCCTTTCCTCATCTCCGGCGAAGCGTGGTGCCTGGCACGGTGCTTCTGAAACGAAGGGAGCGCATGTGACGTCCCATACTGAAATTGAGGGCCAAGTTAAAAGGTTGGTCCCATTTGGCTGTGGCTCAAAAACCGGAATCCCAAAATGGAACCCGATCGCTAAGTGGAAAAACATGGACCAAAACCTGCGGTTTGCCCCTCCGATCCTTTTCATTTTGAGCCACACCCCTCTGCGGAAAGCGCTTCAGCGCGTGTCTTGTGCCGCACTGACTGGATACGCTGTGGCCTTGGCCACCGCTTTCGAAAGTTGGGCTTGCAATCAAGCATTGGCCAGGATGACGCACTGCCTGATCCTGCCCAAACATGCGTTTATGTAGATATATGTGTGGTATGTGTATATACATATATACATATATGCACATGTACGCATCTACTTCCAACAATGTTTGATCTGAAATGGACCTGACGTAACCAAGCTTCAATCATCTGACCTCGAGGCACCACTGACCTTTCCAAAAGAACCGCCGCCACCAGTAAAGTTTCTGCCCGCTTAGGTGACCCAATTCGCTCAATGCAAACACAAAACGTAGGCAATAGGTTGTGTTCCCTTTGTGGCTGCGGTGTGACAGTATTTCAGAATCCGGCAAGGAAGGCCAAGGTGTAATTGCAAAACAGGGCCCGTGTTGTCCCACTTTCGATCTAGGAGTACCGCCACTCAGGATCTTTCGTAAGCTGTTCAACTGTCCACTTCATGGGTATCATTGGGTGTCTTCAAACAGGGGACCCTGCTGAGTGGGTGAGTCTTGCATTTGTTTCCCCACCCCAACACACGAGAGCACGTTGAAAAGAAAGACATGCCCATGGGAGTCCCTGCCAGCGACGTGCCTTGCTTGGGCGCCTTGCCTCGCAAAGCCTCACAGGGCGGATCTTTTTACCAGCTCCTATCGCAAGAAGGGAAGGGACACCTTCTTGTTTTTTGTTGATTTGGTCACCTTACTTGCAATTTGCACGGAAATGACCCTGCAGACCAACCTTGAAGCACAATCAAGTCAACCACGGTTAGAGGTGCCTGCTCCTGTGATACTCTCTGAAGATTAAGACAGAATCCCCCAAAGCCCATTCGTTTTGGAACCTCCCGAGGACCCCTTCCAATGAATTGCCAGGAGAGTATCCCGGGCAATTTCAAGTAGGCAAGGGCAAAACGGGGAACCCCGCACTCTCCTCCTTCGGTCAGTTTGTGTGTGTTTTCCCCGCACAACTTACCATTGTGGCGCATCTCGAAATTGAAGGCCGGTTAGCCTATTTTCGAACAGAAATAGAGGCAGGGAGGGCGACCCAAAAATCGCAACACATCCGTCTGCGCTATGGTCTCAACTCTGGAACCTTGTGTGGACGGCCATTGGAATTCATCGTGACGTAGGTTAACACTACTACATCATCGGGCGTGCGCAATTCTATGCCATCCCACCCCCACTCCGGGAATCCTTCTCTTCAACAAGTCTAGCAAGAAAGGGTGACTGCAGCGAATATGTGAACAGCCGTTGGGCAATGAAGCGAATCAACCGAGCGCAAGGTGGACTTTGGTCCTCGGAAACCGTGTTATTGAAACTTTGCCGGAGGTATTGACAGGCATGCTCTTACATACTGGCCCTCTGAGCTTGATGGTACACTACTTCTGCATGGTCCAGTTGAGTAGCAAAACTCTCTGGAGGATTTGGGAGGGGTCCAACGGGTGAGCGATGCAAGCCGAGGTTCCCAGACACATTCGGTACCTAGGCCAGCAACCAAAGCTGGCACATGCTGGATCCCCCGTGTGGGACTCGAATGGGTCTCTGACCGAAAAACTCCCAGATGATGGCTTCGAATAACAAGGTGCCGATCGCTCGCATCCAAGGAAAATCATGTGTGTCGCAGAACCCCTTGGTCAGACCCCATCTGGCTATGATTTTTCATTAGGGACCCAGCTTTTGGTGGACATCATTTGGGTGGACATCTTATGTCTACCACTTTTCAGGGGCTCCCCATAAAAATGCCAGAACCCCTTTAAGTCGCATCACCCGAACATCGCTCACAGCTCGCGCGGAGCCTCTGCTGCTGCGCTGCTGCCGGCCCTCACGATGTACACGGCCTGACCGGTCAACGCCATGCCACACCGATGGGTGGCTTTCTGCTCCCCTACTAAAAGTCTTTAACTTTTGATAAGACTCTCCATGACCCTTCAAAAATGGGGTCATGACCCCTTTCTTTTGGGTAATGACCCCATTTTTTAAGGGTCATGGAGACTCCAGGTGGTTTAATACGGAAAACCCATGAGTTGGCAAAAGTGAAAGACCTAAGATCCCTTGGCAAAATGCAACATGCCCAACAGTCTTGAACCCGCCCGCCGGCCAGCCTCAGCTTGCCATGTTGCAACTGCGAGGTGAAGCTTTCTTCTCCATTGGAGGCAAGCATGGTTGCGGGAGGTTGTGGGAACGGAGGGTTTGGCCTTTCTGTGATTCACGGGGAACCTCCTCCGTTGGATAAAGTGGTCGTAGGCATGGCCCACTTTGCCATCGCAAACAGGTTCATGTCCCACCATAGGTTGTAAGCAAGCCTTGGAACGCGCCCCCACTCCAGATCCTGCCTGCACACTTGGAGCCCCGCGGAGAACATCCGCCGCGCTCTCCAACTTCGCCTGCGAGATTGTCTCTTTGACTGCGGAAATGCAGCAGAACACGTCTTGGGATGGCATGTTGTTCCAACCCTGTGTTTCTTTCGCCTTTGGTCGGCTGCTTGGTGTATTGCGTATTGCCTATTTTTTTTTCTAACATGCTCCAAAGACTCCTGCTTGCCCAGGGCCCGGCTCATATGTCAAGAGTTCAAAGCTGAGTAAGAAACCTGCGCATTCCAAAAAGTACAGCTCCCGTTTTATGGCGAAAACGACTCCACCATGCCGGCCCATGATTTTCGTCGGCCAGTGGCTTCCAACCTTTAAGGTCACGAGAAGGGATGGATCTTTTAGAGCCTCAAACACTTCAACAACCTAGGCTGTCCTCAGATCCGCTAAAAGTTTAACTTTTAGTGGGTTAAATGGAAATCCCTACTAAACACTAAAAGGCTAAAAAGCTAAGGGGATGGCTGGAAACCACCAAGAAACCAATGTAGTACTGCCGAAGGATCGGCAACTCGCGCCAAGAAAGGCGTCCCACGCCAACTCCTAGCGATCAAACTTCAAGTCCTGCCGTTCGGATTCGGACACCAAGGAAACTTGGTTCACTGTAAGCACCCCCACAACTTGCTTGCATGGGTCCAACTTGGGGCCGATAGGGATGGGTTCATGAAACGCAACAAACAAGACCCACCTTTGGGCCCAATGGCCGCCCAGCGTCTCTCAGGAAGTTTTGAAGAAGGTCTGAAGTGGGGGTTCCAAACAGAAACTCTGGAGGTGACCCCATCGAGAACCACCTCAAATGCCCACAAAAGAATCGGTGAACTCATTTTTTTCGAGCTCCGCCCAGTCTGGCCTTCAAGCCTCCCGTGACGTCGTGGGAGGCGGTGTTCATGGAAACACCTGCGTGCTTTGAAGGGCCTGCTTGCTCGCTGGCTCGCTGGCTCGCACTGGTGAGGAGACTTGACCTTCACCCTCCTCGTGGATGGTCTGTCGCAAGCCTAAAGCGTCTGCCCTCCCTCTGCCCAACACCATCTGGATACACATATTATATGTACGTATATATACACACTGTGGATTCGGATTGGAGCTCGTCCAAAGGAACTCACCCAAGTCATGTTTGTAGGCTTTCGCCAATTATAAATCTTTCAAACAACCGCTGTGATCCCGTATGCAACTCGACTTACTAGACAATATGCACGTGACGTAATAGTCCCAACGCCCTGCGAGGACAGTGATTAGCAGTATAAGGACAAGACTACAAATCGGAATGTATACTTCGGACCCATTTGACGGCCCCTTTCAGGAACCACTCAAAGGCTTCTCAAACCCAAGCTTCAAACAATGTGTCCAAATGCAAAATCCTCGCCTTTCGCTTGCGGCTGCTTTTTCTCCCTGACGCTCCAAGGAAGCCAACCCACAGGGTGGCACCTTTTGGGAGCCACAGTAGCAAACAGCTCAAAGACTAAAAGGCTTTCCTTCATGGTCGACTTCACAGCTGTGGGTTCTATTTCAGGCCCCTCAAAACCAACGTTCTGGGACCGCACTGGACCACAACTCAAAAGCCAAATCGAGCTCACAGGCTCAAGGATAACGAGGTCATTTCAGGGGCTCTTCACGGGTAAGTATTTTTTTAGGGAACTCGTTTTGACCATCCGTTTCAGCACCCCTCCCCCTCCCCCTCCCCTACGCTGGGCCTTTCAGCTCCAGCTCACCCCGCTGATCCACCAGGATTTCTGGCACCAGCTCTGCCCCATCTTCCCAGGGCGGCCTCCCGCGAGGACAGCACATGCCACGGAATCAATGGAATGGTGGGGGATTGACGCCATGTTCCTCATGGCCTTCTGATAATCTGGAAACCCATCTGGAAACCACGTTCCTCAAGGCCTTCTGATAATCTCCACGTTATGGGTATCGTTTTGCCACCCGGAGTGGCCCAAAGTCAACTAACGCATAGGTGCACTTCAAAAAAGGTTATGGAGATTCCAGGTACGTGGGGAAACAACCATCTCCCAGGTCAAAGCTCGAAGCAATGGGCAGCGGACCAACCGGCCATGCTTTGGATGCGAGCCCTCACTTCCTGACCGGTGTGCCACTAAAGTCTAAAGACTTTTAACATGGGCCATGGTAGATTATTATCCTCTCTCACGTCAAGAAACCACAAAAACAATGGCCCATAAAAATGGCCCATGTAAAAATATCTAGCCAAATTTGGGCAAAGGCCTAGGAACTCGAGGAGTAAGGAAGGCAGATCCAGCGCCACCGCTCTTGGAAACACGCTGGGGGCGGAGCTTTGTGAATACGCCGTCCACATCTGTGACAAACCTCGGGCAGATGGCGTCCAAAATCAGGCGGACCTCCAAAACGGTTGGCTTCCTTTTGGTTTTGCCGTCAAAGCCGAGCAAAAGGGGGTTCACACCCAAAACAAAACACACCCAATGGAATTTCAGGGGTAGATGGGGGCCACTTGCTTCTGAGCAAGGCCTATGCCTTATGCAACACATAGGATGAAACCCCAATATCTGTGAACCGCCTTGCCCCGAAATCTCGTTGCATCACTTCAGGTTCACGTCATTGGCACAGCTGTCTCGCACGACACATGTCCAAGTTGCTCAACATCACCATGACACAGAAACGGAGGGTGTCAGATATGTCCGAAAGAAGATGACCAGGGCAGCTGGCCCTCCACCTTCAGAAAATGGGATTGGCTCGGGGCCCATGGAACATGGAAGACCATTTCCTCTGAAAGAGAGTCGCCTGTTGGCAAATTGCCTGGCATGCCTGGGCGATGTGCAATAGGTTCTGAAAAGACAAACAAAGCTTCACGGACGTGAGGATGTTTTTCATGAACTGATAGATCTAGACCTATGATACGTGTCACGCACACACAGTGTCACACACACACACACGCCTGTATGTATATATATATATACAAATGAGGGACTGCCGAACGCTCTTGCTTGGCCTGAGTAAAGATCTTGGGGTTGTCGGTTTTGGGGGCGCCCTCATCGTTCTACAGTGTTTCAACGCACCCACAACATTTTCGCAACATTTCAGTGCCAGGTAGTACGCGAAGTACACCTCTGCAGCTCCAGCTTGAAAATTGCAACTGTGTAGTGCAAGTCTAGTACGCGAAGTACACCTCCGCTGCTCCAGCTCCAAAATCGCAACTTTGCAGCGCAAGTCCCACGCCTCCGCAGCTCCAGCTCAAAAATCGCAACTTTGTTGCACAAGTCTAGTACACAAAGTACACCTCCGCAGCCCAAGCTCGAAAATCGCAACTTTGTATTACAAGTCTAGTACGCAAAGTACACTTCCGCAGCTGCTCCAGCTCGAACATCGCAACTTTGTAGTACAAGTCTAGTACACTTCCTTTCTGCTCAAAACGTTTTTTCTGCTCATAACAAGAACCCTGGAGGGTTATCGGTGTTGGGGGGTCCTTATCGTTCTACAGGGTTTCGTAGCTTTTGGCCGTGGCTCATATATATATATATATTATACATATAGGATGTGGATACATAAACTAATGAACAAACTAGTAAAATCACAAATAAACACATCACATCGCCACAGCCCTGTTTCATCCATGTCTCAGGTCTCCCCTGTCTTTGGTGCCTGGCACGGCCGACTTCGCACCCAGCTCCCTGCACAGCTCCACCTCAACGCCAGATGTGCCAGTGCCCTGAAATGGACGAATTTTCACGGAGAATTCGCCATGCCCGTTTGGTTTCTCTCTGGCATTAGCATCTGGGAGCATTCAAACCTTTGGGCTGAGGTCGTGTGAGGTGGCTATAATTCACCCAGATGAGCATGGGCCATCGATATCTGCAATGTTCATGGATATTTCTCCCACCGAACATGGAAGTCTAAAGACCCCTGTTTGGTTGACGACTTTCCTCTTGGAAAGGGGCGTTCTGCACTTCCATATTAGCTGGTGGAAGGGTACTTCTCCATACCCATTTGGCCACTCTCTGGAATGAACGTGGGCCATTTAATAAGCGCAAAGTGGTGTTGGTGCCCTGGCCAAACTGAAAAAGGGTACCGAGCCTCAACGACAAGACATAAGCCATCAACAAAAATGGTCCTCTTCAGGGCAAATGATTCTCCAGGAGCATCCCCAGTCAGGAATCACTTTAGTGGACGATATGAAACCCTGTTGAACTTTGTCATTTTGTGCATGTTTGGTTTCCTCTTTTTTTAAATATGAAAGTCTTCTGGACCCAAAGCGGGTTAAGCTCATTGTGTGAACCTCCCACATGCCCGCGCAGGCGTTTCAAAATGGACCGAATGAGGGTCCCAAGGGCTCCATAGCTTTGACATATGGCGCTGTGCAATCTGCATTGATGGGCTGGTTCATAGGGCGACATGCGCAAGATCCGCCTGAACATGAGGGATCTCAGAACCAAGCAAGAAACTTAGACGGTAGTAACAAAACAACCATCCTCATCGGATGGTCGAACACCTCTCCCCGAAGAAGGTAGTTTGCCTCTTGCTTTCCGACTCAGGAAAATCACACCGACTTTCGAGAATCTGAACTTGTCCAAACTGTTCAACTCCATTGGAACAGTTTCAACAGGAACCAGCATGAAACCAATGGTGTTTCACTTGAGCGCCGTCCACAACACTTTGACGTTTGGTTCCACCGACATAGTGCTAAAGGTTCAGAAGGCCTTTCGCCATGGCGCCACCACCCCCAAATGCAGCAACCACCTGCAACTGGGCGAGCTTGCCATCCACACATCGCCACTGAGAATGGCGACCCCTTGCCTGGCGTGGGCTGAATTGATGCCGCCCAACACCCTTCGAAGTCAAAGGGGTTGCCAGTGGCTGGAGTCCAAGCCGCTTCTGGCCTTGATTGATAACTTAACCAGTGTCTTTGGAGGCCCATGTTCCCAGTAACACAGTTGCTCCGAGTGCGGCCGAGCAGCACTAACCTGAAGGGGGCTTGGACTGAGCAGCAAATTCAAGATAGAACTGAAGTGAAGTGATCCATCTGTTTGTGGCGCCAGCAGTCAACTGAAGGGATTCCATTTCGTCTCCCTTGACAACCAAAGGCAATCACTCAAATCAGGACTTGTAGGTGGGAGTCCAAATCCGTTCATTCCGCCCATTCTGAGCCAAAACTCATATCTAACCCAGCGCCAGCAACACGCTTCGTCCAGCACAGCGTCACCATGGACAACCTGCAGGGCTGGCTGGCGCTTTTTCTTTGCTTAGCCGTGGCCTAACTCTGGGATGTAAGGCCGCTTTCGAATTGCAGACAAGGCTGGCAAGTCAGGTTGAAAGTTTGGTTGATAAAAACCAACACCCAAGGGCACTCACAGGCAAAGCACACAGTAAAACATGCTGAGCCATGCACAAAGCACTGGAATTGTGGACCCCCCACCCCCAGCCCCCTTATTATAGGGGGGATGTTTTGAGCACGCAAGCCTAAAGCAAAAGCTGGGGTCCTTCGTTCGCTGGCTTTCGGACATGCATGGCCATTTTGACCAGAACTCGGAGGTTTCAAAGTAGCCCTGTGTAAGGGAAATGGAAGTATCAATAGAATTCCAGGGGTCACCAATTCCTCTCCCCCAATTCCATATTTAAGGGGGAGATCTCAATACCCAGGGTCCACTTGTGCTGAAAGCCCGTGGGACCCCAACAGCGAGCGGCCACCTCATGGCTCGTCTCAGGCAGCGGCCGGCACGAAGCCGCGCTGGAGCAAGCCGCGGGTGCCTCTGTTTGAAACTGCCTAGCCAATTTGCGATCGTTTTTTTCAGTCACTGTTGCTGGTTTTTGGGGTCAAGTGCATGGAAAGAAACAGCAACTGGCGATCCAGGTGCAAGCCAGGCGGCTGGTTGAAACAAATCAAGTGCAAGATATGGGTTTGAATACGAAGAAACCATTTGGTGGCCGTCAGTTAAGAAAAAAAGATTCACCAACCACTTGTCAGGTGGTTCCCTATTCAAAGTCATAGCCGCGTCTTGGTTCCACAACACAACAAAGACAAATCAAAGTTGTAACGTTTGTGAGTTTTGTTTTTGAAGGAGTCAAAATAAGTGCAGGATGCTGCAGCTAATGTATATGAAGCCTTTTTGAGGTGCCCTTGTTTGGGTTGCTTCTGAGAGGACACAGCGACATATACCATTTTGCGGGGGTATCTACACACCTTTTACTCATTCCTTAGGCGGTGCCTGTATCTGCATATTTAATCTGGGTGAAATACAATTCGCCAACCTAGGGCTGAAGCAACATGGACAAAACAGCGGCATTCCTTCCAATTGTTCTTTTGCCGGGCATCCCTTTGCTCAAAGAGAAAGCATGGGTTTGGGAGAAACCCCAAATTTTGGCAGTTTCTTCTTGGTTTCCCTTCCAAGCCAACCCAAACAGGGTGCCCATGGTGCCTTAAAAGAAAACAAGCCGTAGGACACCCTACGAGCTTCGGCTCGGACGCCCGCGCGCGCCCGCGCCTTCGAGTGCTGAGGTGTCAAGACGCCCGCCCCGCAGCTTCTTCCTGGCAACGGGTCTACCACAAGCTATGGAGCGATGTGCGTCCAACCCACCCACCAACTGTGCTGAATCGGACAATATGGTCCTCAAGCCGACCAACCAGCGATCATAACAAAAATAGGGTCCTATCAACGGCTTGTAATTTGTTCCTCAGGTTTCTCTACTTGCTTTACAATGATTCACATTTAGGGCATCCACCCAGGACTGAAGCACTGATTTCACTGAATTATTTATTCTGCGGCTTTCATTCCCCCTGGCTGTCACGGCAATGCTAGCCAACAAACCGCCACAGGAAATGCATGTGTTGCCTTCCCTGTAACCCTCAGGGACTGAGAGATGAGTGCAAAACCTAAAGACACCTTTTCTGCTCGATGTTCAAAGGCCCTGTTTTGAAACAGAAACCGGGTACATGCTACAACAAGGTGAGACTGCAAGTCCCGGTCCCAAAATCGAAGTGCCAAGAGCTCAGTCCTCTCCGTGGTCACAAAAGGGCACGGAGACATCGACACTGCTGGAAGGCCTGCAAATCGCATCGCGTGCCGAAACCTCGGGGAAGGGGGGAATGGCGGAACTGAAGGGCTACTGGCTCAAAACAATTACCTTCCTGGCTGACGGTCTAACATCCCGCATAAAACATCGGATTCGCACCGGCAATTTGGGTCTCTCGGCACGCATCGAGCCTTCCTTGAGCAAAGCCGTGATGACCTCAGGTCAGCTTTGATACCATATCCGAGGAGAAAGAACTAAATGAAAAAAAGAAAGAAAGAAAGCAAGAAAGCAAGAAAGCAAGAAAGCAAGAAAGCAATAATTCAAGAAAGCAAGAAAGCAAGAATCAAAGGCATCAGGCAAGCAAAACCGAGGACAATAGTTTTAACATGAAAAAACAACATGCCCGCGTTCCAAAGACAGGTGTTGGGTCTGCACATCTTGTTTCCTTCAAACTAATTAGTTGGATCGGTCAGCACCCATTCTTTGCACCATGCGACAACCAGTGGCTTTCACACTGGTGCAAAAACACCGTGCTTTGCCTAGGGCATACTGACAACAATGTTGTTTTTGGCTTTTGTTGATTTGTTTCTCAAAACAAACATTGTGTTTGTTGAAATCGCCGTCCAAGTTGCCTTCTGAGCGTCCCCATTGCGACCCTGAATTCGATTGCTTGGCCGGAATAGGCACCTGGTGATTCCCCCGGAGTTGGGGCGATGGATTCCAATCCCAATCTGAAACTCAAATTATTTGCTGCCTGAGGTCCTAAACGTGGTGTTCTCACACGCTATAGGGCTCCAACCAGCCCCAGCAGTCAGATTTTGAGGGTGTTTGATGGATTTTGCAACTTTGCCAAGAAAAAAAATGCGGCTCCTGCCGCAAACCGTGGAAACTCGCATTTACCCGTAGCTCCATCCAAAAGCATAGCGTTTGAGGAAAACAACGTGTTTAGCAACCCGTAGTCAAACCGCGGAACACTTGTGATCAACCGTCGAATTTCGATGGGTGGTCGTTGTTTCTGCCCCCTCTTGACCATGACGGATCCACTGGTTTAAACCAAAGCCGGTCGGGGCAAATTGCCTGAGCTGATTGTGGGATTTTTAGAGAGATTGTTGGCGGCTACACTCAAACACTGACAAATTGACAAACTGAACACTCTGTGAACTGCAAAGGGGCGACGGCCACCGGCAATCTGCATGCATAAATCGAAGTTGAAGTAGAATTACGGCTTGAAGAACCATGCTGAAATGCTCGCTCGAAAACATTGTCCTTCCCCAACAATCACCGTGCTTTTCTTGGGCATGGCATCTTTATCAGCGTTTGAGGTTCCTGGTACTCACAATCCGTCCAACCTTTGGCTTCCTTGTTGAAACCCGAGCCAAGTCAATCTCAGTCCTTCCTGGATCCGCCGCACCCAAAGCGGCAGGGTCTCCTTCGTCTACCATGGCAAACATCCCAACAAACCCATGCAAGCACAAACGGAACGCGTAAATGAACGAAGAACGATTGACTGTACAAGTGAAATTAATAGTGTTGGTGTTCCACGATCGTTCTCTAATTTACATACAACATCAGACCCAACAAAATTTCCCATGCAAACAGTTTACATGCACCAACCTTGAAATAACATCAAACAAGCGCAGTAGTAGTATTGGTGCTCGTAGCAGGACTCGAACCGGCACGGGAAACATTTTACCATGCCGTCCAGCTTTGGGTTCCACGAGAGCTCTTCAGCCACCATTTTGTTAAGCCATGAGACCGCCTTCCTTCCTGCTTTCAAGGTTGATCGTTATCTAATTTGTGCATCTAAATTTCCACTGAGCGAGAGCCCCGTTTTGCGCATACGGATCGGAGGCCTTCCCAAACCTTGGCCGCCGGGCATGCTTGTTCAAGGTCGTCACTGAGAGCCTAGTCCTGCGAGGCAGAATCTGACACCCAAAAATGATACGACCAAAAATGATAGGCAAGGGTGTCTTATGTAAGGGGGGGGCAAATGAAACAACCAAAAATGATACAACCAAAAGTGATACAGCCAGAAATGATACAATCCTGAAGGCGAGGGTGTCTTATGTAAAGGGGGGGCCTGGCAGTTGCATTTCCAAGGGGTCCAGGGAGGGGTCATACCATGCCGGAAAAGCAATGGAAACCGCCTGAAGGGACCTCATCATCGCAATGTGAGAGCATGGCTCTCAGCGATCGAATCGACAGGCCCGCAAGCAGCGCCAAGACTCGATGAGACTGGCGAATTTGGCAATGGCGAACGGCAAACCAAACAGCACTGCACCCTCTAAAATGCTCAGAGCGCCACGATTTACTTGAAAAATCCCTTACCCTTTGAGGATGGTTAAGGGTGCCAAGAGACTCTTGGGGAAGGAACAACTGTACCGACTGTACCAGTCATAGCTCACCGTGCCAAACTCGAAGGGTGTTGAGCCCCAGCATTCGGCAACCTTCAACAACAAGTTTTTTTTCCTGCTGAGCTCGCTCCCACTAGTGCAGAAGAATACAGCCTGTCACCTGCCGAGGAAATAACGGCAACCCACACGTGCCACAGCAACACAGCACTTGTCCATCAGCAGGTAGTCAATGCGATCAGACTTAAACCTTGCAAATCTTACCCTCCTCAAATTTGAGGGCAAAGAAATGGCTAAGTGAGAGAACCTCCTTAGTAATTTGCACACACAACTCCCAACCCAAATGTCCACCAAAGGGTCCTCAATTGCAATTCATACCCAAAAAAGGTTCTTAAAGGGTTGATCCAGTGAATGCCACTTCCCTGTCTGTTCTACCCCACCCAGGTCTTTGCGAAGCCCTCGCGGAGTCGGTCGGTCAGCGCTGCCTGGGCCGATTCGCTCGATGTGAACCTCACACACTCGCTTCCTGAGCAAACTGTTTCCTTAATTACTGTGGATGGACAAGCGAAATCCAATTCGCACCACTTTGAAACCATGGTTGCAACCATTGTTTGTTGGTATTTACAGGGGACTCATCAGCAACCAGGGTTTCTTAGGTGGTGCGAAATGGATTTCGCAACCATCCACAGTACCACCAAATCTTCCCAACTAGTGTCCAGTTCAACTGGGGAAGTAAGACCAGCACGTGGTCCATCTACCTGGTAGAACACGAAAACCACTCTGCCGTGGCCTTCAAATCTCAATCGGCTTTGTCTCCAAGAGACGGGGACCACCAAACCCGGTGGCTTCCTTTTTTGGGGCTTCCTTTCCCATCCAACAGAGGGTTCCTCAAAGGAAGATGTACCCGGATGGGAGCTGGCCGTGTCCATGTTTCACCAACCCAAACAAGTGGATCCCCAGGAATTTGCTCGCTGAGGTTGGTACCTCACAGCCCTTCGATACGCCATACCTCAGTGACGCTCTGACCCAGAGCTGGGCCATGAGGGACGGCTGGCACGCAACAATCTCGGCACGTGGAGAAGGCAGGTTGCTGCACCTGCAACAGTTCAAAGCAAAGTTGGGCACGATTCGCTGTGCAGGTCCTTGGATCGGGGTGGTGCACATCCTGCGAACATATTGTCAATCTACAATGTTCAGGAAGCATGGCTGTCAACATCGTCGTCAACCAAGATACAAAACAAAAGCTTTAACTCATCCAACTCAAGGACATGTCAGAAGAAGTTGAACATGCACAAAAAACACTGAGATGCCACGGGAAGTGGTGGTGTTGAGTGGTCACATCCTTGGCTTCTGGCGCGCTTTCGGCTCGGAATTCGGACCGGGCCCCGCGCTCTTTGGCATGCTGGTGACCGAAGGAGCCCGCGCCATGCACCACCGCGAGGCTGAAGCCTGGCACTGCGAGAGGTCCAGCGGTCCAGCGCGCGCCAGCGAAGGAAACATCGGCGCAGCTCTGAGGTCCAAAAATCATGTGGATGGCTGCGAATCCGCTTCTCGCACCACTTTGAAACCATGGTTGAAACCATTGTTTGTTGGTATTTACAGGCGAATCATGGACAAAATCCTGCACCACCTAAGAAACCCTGGAATGGTGAGTGCCCTGTATCATATGGCTGGAAAATTTAAGAAGGGACCCTGTGATGGACACCATTCAGGTGGGGATTTATGTCCACCAACCACTTTGGAGGTGGTTCCCTGTTAAAACTCATGGCCATATGCTCGCACTCTGTTCCATGGTCTACCCTTTTCATTCTTTTTTTTTCCCCCGATTTTGGGAAGATGCCCCAGGGCCGGCGCGCTGCGCCTTCTGTGGGCATGGCTGCCAGCTGCTGGGAGATCGCATTCAGCGCCTCCACGTTCAACGTCTCAAACTGCGCCTTTCCGACTTTCCGACTTCCGACTTGCGACCCGGGACCTTTGGTTTCCGGCCATTGTTTGGCTCTGAACAACCTGATGGATGGATGGATGGATGATAAACATGGCGAACAGAACATCTTCCACGGTACCAGTGTCAGACTTCCCCAAAAACTCATCACCTTCAAGGGAAACCCGTGGTGTTACAGAAGTTTGCATGATAGAGACAACACCCTTTCACTACCACGTGACCTGCCTTTCGCTTACATGGAACGTGAACGACGCATACACATACAACCACGCATGCACGCAGCACACACAGAGACACAGACCCACACACACACACAAACAAAGACAAACACAAACCCACCCACACAGACCCACCCACACACACACACCCACACACAAACAGGCACACAAACACAAACACAACAGACACACACACACACACACACACACACGCGCACGAACAGACACAGACAGACACACACACGACAGACACACGACAGACACACAGCCACAGACAAGGCAGAAACAGACACAGACTCAAACACAAACACACAGACACAGACACAACGACACACACAGACAGACAGACACACAGACACACAGAGACACACACAGACACAGAGACACAGAAACGCGCACACACACACACACACCCAAGCACACACGCAAACGCACAAGCACACACACAGACCAACGCATGCAGACAAACAAGCATGCAAACACACAGATGCACACACAAACAAACGCAAACAAAAATACGTTCTTGTCCCATGATGAAAACATAATTTGGTTTAAACTCACCACAACCGTGGAAACCCATTATTGGCCCCCTCATATTACTCCCTAAAAAAAACAGTGGAAGGACCCTCCCAAACAACAAAAACAACATTTGTAGAGGCTCCCCCAAAAGCACACATTTGTTGAGGGCCCATTTTATGTGGGGTTTATAAAACAGGGGATACTGAGCGAACATGAAGGGAATACTAGAGGGTATGCCAAGAGAATACTAAAGGAATACTAAGGGAATACTACGGGTGAATACTAGGAGAATACTGGGGAATTACTAAGAAGGGGAATACTGAGGGACTACTAGGGGAACACTGAGGGAATACTAGAGGGTGTACCAAGAAACTACTAAGGGAATACTCACCCTATGACTGATCTGGACAGGTCAAAACAAGCCTCAATGCAGCCTGCTTCATATTATCATGCTTGCAACACCAAAAATGACACGTTTAAACAGTTTCATAACTCCACCCCCCCTCGCGCCCCGCTCTCCAGAAGATAATGAGGCGATTTCTTCTTCTACCATAAGTCGAACTGCAAGAAGCATGTTTTATGTGTCGGTTGGAACCCCCTGGTGCCCGTAAATTGAGGATAGTCCCAACCCAAACCGTGTGAGTTTTTGCGGGCCGCGCGTTCGTCACACGCGGCTTGCTCTCACAAACGTAGGGCCTGCTCAAAACGGCATTCACTGAACATTGGAACATTGGTTCGAAGTATATTTCAAATGCTCATCCCTCTCTTGGGAAAGCCGGATGGATTTGAGGGTCACAAGGCACTCACGGAATCCCTTTGCGAACAGTTCCCCGGTTCCCTTCGTCTCACATAGGGCCTGCTCAGAACGGCCATGTTTCTTACTAGGCTTCTAGTTACCTAGTTTTGACAACCACTGCCATATTGTTTCAATTGCCACGCCTTGCGGGTGCAAGCAGAACCCCCGATCTTCACCACCACATCTGCCTCAGTCGCAGCGATTAGGGACGAAAGCGCACGGGCAACTCATGTCGTGTTGCTCCATAACTCAATGAACCCCTGAAAGGTTTAAGAACTCCACGTGTGGCATATGTACCTATGACTCTATGACTTATTAACCTCTAAATGTCTAATTAACCCGCTACAGGACACTTTTACAGGAAGATCACCGACACCGTTTTATGAGGTTAGGCATTTTAAGCCGGGAAAATCCACTAAAGCATTTTGAGCTTGGTGTTGTACGCCTTCTGCGAACTTCCGGCAGAACTTCCTGCGTTGGCCCGAGGCTCCGGCCCAAGCCCTGCCGTCCGCCCGGGCGGTCGCCCTGGGCCAGATGACATTGGGATGACCAATCCACTTGGGAAAAATGAGCTGGTCATAAGTTATACGTGGGTCCACATCCAAGTACGATGGCTATTAGACCAGGGGAAAACAAAGACCGTGATTATTAGGTCATAAGTTATACGTGGCTCCACATCCAAGTACGATGGCTATTAGACCAGGGGAAAACAAAGACCGTGATTATTAGGTCATAAGTTATACGTGGCTCCACATCCAAGTACGATGGCTATTAGACCAGGGGAAAACAAAGACCGTGATTATTAGGTCATAAGTTATACGTGGCTCCACATCCAAGTACGATGGCTATTAGACCAGGGGAAAACAAAGACCATGATTATTAGGTCAATAAGTTATACGTGGCTCCACATCCAAGTACGATGGCTATTAGACCAGGGGAAAACAAAGACCATGATTATTAGGTCATAAGTTATACGTGGGTCCACATCCAAGTACGATGGCTATTAGACCAGGGGAAAACAAAGACCATGATTATTAGGTCATAAGAAATACGTGGGTCCACTTCCAAGTACCATGGACTTGGGAAAAAACAACCATGATTATTGGATGATTAGATAAGAGGTGGCTGCACCCCGGTTCTACTTGCAAAGCAGCTTGAACATCCACGTACAGCATCGCAAACAAAAGGAACAAGCACAGTTTTCTGATTTACGATGGCTTGTGGTTGGTTTGCTCGGTTGTTTCTTCTGGGGGGAGTACTCCCTAAACCTAAAAATGGCCGCACTGTTGTGTGGACTGAATGAAACCCAAAGGAGCAGTTCAATTGGCAAAAGTTCCAGGTTCACAATCCACCTTGGAGTGGCTGCAATTCCCCCCCCCCCTCCTTGGAGTGGCTGCAAGAAGATCACTTCTTAGGTGCCCGTCCAACGAACAGTTCGTCTGAGTTCATCATGTTCTTTTGTTCCTAATGCCTTGCTCCCAATCGAGAGTTCCAACCCACATGCGCTTAAAACACGGCCTACCTCGTCTGTGACCAGTCAGGATTGGAGTTAGGCCTGGTTGGTGTGTATATGAAATACATACCTTTATGTCTTTTCCGTTTTGGTGACCGGAAAAGAGCAACATCTCTCCTAAGCCTGCCCTGGTCTTGATCGTCACACGAGTTGACCCCAGCAGAACTCCCAAGACTTCACCGCACCGGGAAAAAACAGATCTTCACCTTTCGGATTGGCAGGACTCCAAGCCAAACAAATGGCTGTGGGTCAAAACCAATGGGATCCCATTTTGGGGTAGGTGCACCTGGACCCATTTTAGTCTATTTTAGTGGGGATTGGGATGTTCACTGGGGGTACGGGATTTTTACCCACGGCCAACTATTAAACTGCTTGGGACATGCAAGGTATGCATGGTTGTAGATGATGGAAACAGCATTCCGTGATACCACGGTGGTCCATCCCACAATTGTTCATCACTTTCAAGGGCACAGAAGTTGTCCTGGCAGCTGTCCCCAACTCACCCTGTTTCCATTCACATGGGAGCTGACAGAGGGTCCAATCAAGAGCTTGACCTTGCAGCACAATCACACTCATTATGATCCCATGACTCAAGTTACTTGTAGCTTTCTAGCTATTTGGGCCCTTCTGGCAGCTCCATGATCTTGGCCCACATCTGGGGTGCACCGAAATCATATTTCCCCCCTCACTCTGCTCCATAATCATTCAATCTACCTCCCCCCCCCCCCAAAAAAAAAAAACGGCTACCCCAAAAACATATACAACATATGTTTGAAGGAGACGCGAGTTATATTCGATCCCTAGTACCTATCGGTTGTTTCGTGCTTTAACTCAAACAGCGGCCTGATGTCCCGCTGTGGGAAGCAGTCCAGGAGGCCGCCTGAAGCGCAAAGCGGTGAATTCACCGCTGCCCTGAGATCCCCGGCTAAGAGTGACGGACTTTCAACCAAGCTGGAAAGGGGTCCTCAAGAAACCGCGCACACACACACACACAACTGGGTCCCCAAAAAAAAACAGAAATACACCAGCATAGACCCCAGATAGCGAAACATACGGAACTTTTCTCGGTTGCGAAATCTGCTCCCCTGCTAAAAGATTGACTTTTTGCGGTTTAATGGAGAACCCATTAGTTGGGCAAAAAGTTAAAGTCCTAACATCCAAGCAAAATGCACCAAAGTTTTAGTGGGTTAAATACGGAAACCCAACCACTAAACCAACTAAACAGCCAAACAGCTTAGGAATCGGATGGCTCGGAGCCTCAGAACAGGCTTCCTCATCAGCAGACATTTGATGACGCCACAAAGGTCATCCAAGTGGTATTATTCTCTCACCAAACCCACGTGTCATGGTCTATCTGGGTAATTCATAAGAATTCACCAACAAAGATGCTTATGGAAGGAACTCTCATGCGTGATTCTCTGTGATTTGAATCATACACACAAAAACGCCCACTGCAAAAGAAGGTCAGGGACTGCTCTCGATTTCTTGCGTTGGCCTTCGGACGGATCTAACGTTTCCAAGTCACCATGAGTGCTGGGCCTTCTGTTTGCTTCGGAAACGAAGGCGGCATGACAGTCGAAATTCGGGTCCTGCATGAAGACCGCTTGTGGATTCATCTAAACTGGTCACACTCAGTGAGTTCGACCATCTTGATCCTTCCGATGGCTGCTACTGCACAATAATATGCTAGTCGGTAACCGAAAAACAACCCTGAGAATTAGCTGGGAATGAAAGCGATGGGAAGAGCTTGAACGAGAGATCTTAGGCAAGCAATGTATATTTGTATTATTTATTAGGCTTGCCTCCCCATTCCTATCAATCGCTTGCTTCTTTCTTGGAATCCCAGCTCATCAATTAATTCCTGCGAAAAAGATAGGTAGCCTATCGTCATCAAGGAATCATGCTGGCCCGCGGCAAGCTTGGCATGACTTACTCAGATTTATCGCTGCAGGGCTGGGCATTTTGCTGTAATGCTTTGGCTCCATACCAAACTCAGCTCGGCACATCGCTTCATCGCCCCCAAGCATCAACACACGCAACCACTGGAAGAAGTCGGTGTTTGAATACATGCTTGCACCACCTGGTGAAGCGATTTCCGTTTTGCTCTTCTTCCAAGGGGGCCAGGTCTGGCAGTGTCTGGCAGTTTCAACCCAACTGAACCCTACTCCACTGTCACAACTGCAATTCATTCTCCTTATGTCGTGAAAATACAAAGATAAGCGCCGACATGCATAACAAACACCTCTCAAAAATGTGCTTAGGCACAGTTGAGGCCACCATTTTTCAGGTCTGTTCAAAGGGCGACCAAAAGGAACACCACAGTGCCTTTTGACGTGGGTCCCTCTTTTTTGACACACATGGACTTATGTAGACCCTGGGCGACAAAAGCTCCCATTTGCTTGCTTTGAGTGGCTCAAAGGGCTTTCATGAGATGTGGAGGAGAACCGCCTTAGGCCAGGTCAACGGAATCTCCGGTTTTGTCCCCCCCCCCCAAAAAAAGAAGAGGTTTTTTTGCTTCTGGCCCACACTTGGCATATGGGAAATAAGTCCAAAAGGGCTCTCAGGAAAAACACTTGGGGTGCTTTTGTTTGAATCCTTCCACTGCACTCCTGTGGGAACCCAGGAGTAGACTGGTGGACATAGAGTAGGATGTCCGCTGTTCGGTATGGATCCTTCCTTCCTACCAAACCAGGGACGAACGCAGAGGTCAGAGGGAAACGCTCCTCAAAGCCCGGGGCGCCAGGCCCATGCGTATCGCCTGACCCATCCCAAGCGCGCTGAAATGGCAATTGGTTGAGCAACATGTGCGTGCCCAGGTTCCATGGATATGACTCGCCAATTGGAAAGAAAAACAATTGCAGAACCAGAATGCTTGCTATGTGACTCGCCTCTTTCGCTCAATCCTGAGCACAAGCATCGCAGAGCAGAGCAAGTGCCCACTATGGTGACCAACATATGCAAGTCATACACCTCTATCTATTGCATTGGCCTGGTGGACATACATTGGATGGTCAACCATGTCGCCCAGACCACTAGTTGCCAACACATATGTACATATATATATTATATATATATATATATATTTATACACATAATAGAGAGAGACAGAGAGAGAGTGAGTGAGATAGAGCTCTTGTCAAGCCCAACCGCCTGAAATGGTCCAGGCGAATGCAATGCTTCTTGCCAGTGCGGAGCCCTGGTTCCTTTTTCAAAGGCATGGGCCACTCCGGTTTCAGGGAAAACCAAGTTTGGGCCAACCCAGGTACCTGGCCAATGAGTGCGAGCCTCAAACACTAGGAAGTGCAAAGGAAAGCGGCTGGCGGAGCTTCTACTTATTGTTTTTGAACAAGGCCTGAAGACTGAGTTGGTAACAGATGCCCTGTAAAACAAGACTGTAATCCGTTTGCTAGGTGGTAGGGGGAAACAATCCTGTTCCAGCCAAGGCTGAACCATGTGGCTAGTTCGGTGAACATTGTTAAAGAGAGCCCTCCAGGCAAATCCACCTGTACTCCAAGGGGACGAGCCTGTGAGAGGTCACACGGGACCCACAGCACGTTTCCTCAGAGGGCCCCTAAATAAATGGACAAGGTGCTCCTGAGCTCCCCACCATCATCAAACCAAGGGTTCAACGGCTGAACATCAGTCAACACTTGTCGGGTGGCTGACTTGCATTTGCCTTGAGGATTTTTCAAAAAATGGCAAGGACCACTGTTGGCTGGTTGTGAAGAAAACTTTAAACAGAAACCAACAATTTTGAGGCGTCCCCCCACTTTGGGAAGCCCGCACTTAAATCCACGTGGGTCTTCCTCACAACCGAAATCACATCTCCAAGCCTCAGCTCGGCCAAGCTTTGGCAACAGAACACCGTCGGCCGGCAAAAACGGCTGTCGGAGATTTCCCTTCGGACGACTATGCTGGCGGCGTGAAACCAGCTGAACCCACTCTGGTCGCACTGTTCTCAGTCAAACCCGGGTTGGCGAAATCCGACAGTTCGGCTCTACATGCCAGGCTGGGCGGCTGGGCCCCTTTAAACGAGGCCATAACAGAAAGGTCTTGGAGATTCCCTCAGGCGGATGTGCAGGCGCTGCCTCCTTTCAGGGTAAGTCGGCCAGGCGTCTTTTCATGGAAAGGTACTCCCCTGACGATAAGCCCAAACACCCAGACATGTTTAGGACTCCTTTTAAGGAAGCAAGGCACCAATCCACATACCCCAAAGCACAAACTGCGGCAAATACAGCCGACTTCGGGGTCTTACTAAAGAGTATTGAGCACTGAACTGAAGTGCTCGTCAAAGTGGCTCTCCTGATTCGCACGCCAAAACCATCCCATTGGCCCAAGAAGGGATCTTCAAGAAAGGAACCTAACTTAGGTTCATTTCTCCGCACCGCCTAAGAAGCCCTGGAATGATTCGATTCCCCTGCAAACACCAAGAAGCAATTCATTCAGTGGTGCGAAAAAAGGACTTCGTCCATCCACAGTATGGGCATATTGTCAAAGGCGCTGAGGGTCATAGGACCTCATATGGCCAGATTCTTGAAGGGCCCAAGATTGCGAACCAACATTCCTTTTCCGAGCTCGCGATTTGATTTGACTGGGTTTGAGCCGTTGAAAGCTTCCAATCACTGAGGTGCTGAGTGATCATCGATCTTTTGGGCTGCGGCGCTCAGTTCCTGAAACTTTCGGTGTCGGTGAAACAATTCGGCCCGCCGAATGCATTTGCGGGACAAATAGCTGATCCAACGCCAGAGTGCCAAGCGAGGATGATGCCCTACTCCTAGGCTCAATCAACACGATGAAGCAATGAATAGCGAGCAACAAACAACACTGCCACGATCCTCTCACGCGCCTTCAAGCGAGTGAAACCTTCGCACGCCAAATTCGGCCTCAATGGACAAAGCGCTCGACTGCACCAAACTGGAGCAACCCCCTGCAGCCGCTTAAGTCCCAACCTAAGTTTCTTGCGATTTACTTTGGCAATGGGCACTCGAGATTTCTGCCCTTCCACCAGTTCTGCTTGCTCAGGACTTTGCCAACTGAGACCTCCTGCACGAGACCCAGAAGGGCAAAGAGCAAAATGACAAGTAAGTCTAGAAAGTGTGGCCCCCTAAACTAATAAATACTAAATCTGTGGCCCCGTTAGCAAACTACCTCTGGCACTGAGCCACTGGCCGTCAGTCCATCTGCCACCGGGTCACCACATAAGCCGGGCGTGTCCTGATAAAGCCCCCGACTTCGAACCAGGTATCCGTTTGAATCTTGAAAAACAAGCTTCTTAATTGGGACATCGCTAAGCAGCACATGTTTACCCTTCTAGGTTTCCAAGGCGTAATCCGCCGATTTGCGTGCTCACACCGAGGAGGGGACCGGCGGCCATAGAAGAAACTCTTCATTTTCCTAAAATGTGGGTTTCCAGGACAGGTTTCAGGGGAGGCTCTACAGCCAGCCCAGGCAAGTTGGGCTGGTTGTGATTTTGAAAAGAAAGTTGTCTGGGGGCTGGTGCTGGGGCAGGGAATGGACCATCCCGATCATCCCAACTATCCCAACTACCCCGACCATGCACACTTCTTTCATATCCCTACACGTCCTGATGATGCTGGTGATGCCGGGGATACTGTCCACTATGGGCAAAGACACTAGTGCTTGTTTTTGACACCGCAGGGAATTGCCACACAAAGCGTCAAAAAATGCCTAAATAAATCTTCTGGCGCGGCGATCCGGTGGCCGGATTTACCAGGCTGATGCCTGACCGCCGCCGACCCAAACTGTGGCTAGCACTTGCGCGCAGTCTAATTTTGTGAGGTGTGGTTGGGATGGTCGGGATGGCTGGCAGGTCGGGGTGTCCGGGAGGGCTGACATGGTCTAATTATGGGGGAATCCAAAATGCGGAGATGAAATTAATGGACAGGGGACAGGCTCATGGAATGGGTGGAAGGAAGGATGGAAAAGCGATGCAAATTGTATGGACAATTGATGGACACTTGATGGAGAATGATGGAACATGCAGCTAGCAAATTATGGGTGGAACATGAAAATGATGCTGGAGCATTTCCTTGCGGTGTAACAAAAAGATAATTCACTGCATCCCCGGCATCACCCGCATCATCCGCATCCATGGCAGACATTGATGCGGATGATGCAGGTGATGCGGGGAATGTTGTCCAGGCCGGTGGGTGGAAAATTGGAAAAGGATGGAAAGCTGATAAAACATGTATGCAAATATGGATGGAGCATGTCTGGAAAATCAATGAACAGTTTGTGGAAAATTGATGGAACATGTACTGTATGGAGTGGAGATGAGAAGTCGATGGAGCCTGGCTGCGGATACTTGAGTAAAAGGGAAATGGATGGAAAATTGAGGGAACATGAATGAAAATTGAGGGAAGGCTGCGAGGGCTTGAATGAAAGGACATGCAGGGACTGGAAGTGAAATGGGTGGGCGGGTGCAGGAACAGCCTGGGTTGCCGGTGGCCAGCCGTGTCGCGTCAGCGTGTAAATATGCAGTTCCTGAATATGTAGGATGTGAGAAGACCAAAAAAAACAAGCCGAACCAACAAAGCGCACAAGCTTAACATGGTCAACGCAGGCTCAGACATGCAGCGCCTCTTGCGCACATAGCATGCGCTGTAAGCAAAGGAACCTTTATCATAGGTGAGGCAGCTTGCCCGATGTCACCGCTAAAGAAACTCATGGCGACACAAAACTTGCTGGCGTTTTTAACCAAACCGCGGCTTGATATTGAGAACAAACACGGGGCGTGAGCCACGCAGGCCAACATCTGCAATGTAAAACCGTCACTGAAGTCCCAAACTGACCCTGGCAAAACAGGGAACCCTTTTTGGGGAAGACCATTTTTGGTGGGGCAGTCACCAAAAAAAGAGAGGAAAAAGGGCGCCACAGAACAACTGAGCAAACAAACGCTTGCAAGGATCGCATTGAGTTGCCAATCGAACATACCTGCAAGACAAATGAGCCGTGCCAAATACTCTTGTGTAAAAAGCGGTCCTATAAACTTGCTTTCGCGGACCCTTTCGCGATGCTTTCGCGACCCCATGTTTTGCTTTCGCGGGCTTTGGTTTCTTTAGAATTGCTTTCGCGACGCTTTCGCGGCGGACCGTCACACAGCATGCAGGCTTTCGCGGGTCTTTCGCGGCGGGACCTTCTTTGGTTACTTTCGCGATAAGCTTTCGCAAGCTTTCGCGGCCTGCGTTTTGTCTTTCACGGGGATTCTAGGACACCCCCCTTTACTACTTTGTATTGTCAGGGTTTATGGCGCTGCTCAAATGGGCAGCCATCGGGTTTTGCTTCGATCTCTCCATGTTGCACGGGCTTGTGCTCAAAAGGTTGCGTCTTCCTCCTCAACAGGTGGACAAAACACACAACTTGCGGGGTTCAAGTGGCAACTTTTAGCCAGATGTAACCAAAAACCGAACAGCTTTTTGAGAAAGACGAAGAGAGGAAGCCTCACCAGAGGGCCCTAAGGTGTCCCAAGCCTGCTGGCTACCTTTCACCGAACGTTGACGCAGGATTCATAAACCCGTCCCAAACAAAGAGGGGAATGTTCCCTCCAAAAGCGGTCTGAATCCAACCACTAAATGGGGACACCCCCTATTAATCAACCAGGGTTTGTACTTCATCCGGGCTTGGTAGTGGGGATTCACTTTTGGAGGGAACACCCCCCCCCTTTTTTTATGGGACGGGTTTGTTAATCCAGGGTTAACATTAAACCACCGCCCGTATCCATCGATGCATCGATCCCGTCGATTCCGGTCCCGGCCAAGGAGGTAGGCGCCGCCAAGGTGGCGCTGGGCGCCTTGTGCTCCCGGCTCAACGCCAGCTCCCGGTTCACCTCACGCGAGCTCCCGGGTAACGAAGGGCTTGGTTGATGTTGGAAGGGGAGCATTTCTTTTTAAAGAGCAGTTGAGTGGGGATTTCAACCACTAAACCACAATAAGCAACAATGTATCATGTTTCCCAACAACAACCATGACAAAGGCTCTGAGGGGTTGGGTGTTGGTTTCGGGGGCTTGGGACATTTGGCTGTGGCTCAGAAGAATGTGCCGCAATGGCACCTCGGTAATGGAGCCAAAGCCGAATGTGTATAATCCTAGCTCTTTAAATTTGAGACACACCCATTTGTAGGTGTTTTGCTCAACTCTGGATAGGGTCTCTGGGTCTGATCCAGTTGTTCGTCTTTTTGTTTCTCCACGGTGCCCTGCGAACGCGCAGTTGTCTGCATGAGCCAAACCCAACATGTGAAAAATGTTGTATGAATGGTCGGAGAAAGAGGCTGCCTTTCTTTTGACCTCCATGTTGCTTGGTTTGTTCACGAGCCCAAAACATGCTTGAGCCCAGCTGGCTGAACCCAAACCTTGATGTTTAGTCTTAGCCAAAAGTTGAGTGGTGTTTTGCCGAGGGAAACAAAAACACACCCAACAAGGCACCCATTCAAAAACGAACGTTTGTTGCTTGACATGACGTCCAAACACGCGGCAGCTGAAGGCGCAGGAGCGGCAGTGCCGGGTTTCGTGTTGCACAAGGCAAACTATCGAAACCTCAACTCCCCCGACTAACCCCCGTGACTTTGGCAATGTGGTCCTTAGACACAGACCAATGCAGAATTGTTCTTTCTCTTTTTGGAGGGGGGGGCAAACCAGTGTTGGTTGCGAAATGAACATGTTCACGACTGCAATCCCCCCATCGAGGGATCCGGTGCCTTGAGTCGCAAATTTCCTCAACCATGCGCGCTCGTTGTGTGGACCTTGCTTATGTTTTCTCTGAAACCCCTGAGTCTGCCCCTCGACAAGAGCCTCCCGAAAGTGGTGGGTTCCTGAATTCGACAAGCAGAACAAAGTCATGGGTCCAGATTTACCACGGGTCCAATGCCACCCCGCAATACAGGCTTTGTCACGAATAGCAAGGCATATTCTGTGGCCAACAAATGGCAAAAACAGGCAGGGCGTGCTTGCCTCCAGAAAACGAATTCGGCAAAAACAAAAAAAACAGGCCCCGAAGAACTCCACTCTCATGTCATAACATAGATCACTACGTGTAAACGCTTGTGCCTGTGCTCGCTTGTGCGCGCGAGCATGAGAGTTTGGTTTTGGTCTTCCCACCAACTCCCTTCAAAACCAACCCAAAGCTCTTAATGTGGGTGTGCTTTTAGTTGGGTACTCCTTTTGGCTGTTCAAGGAAACCAACAGGAAAACCACCATTTTGTCGGCCCCAAAAAAAGACGACGCTCGTTTGGCTTTCCCCGAGTGCTTTCCCATAGCTTCCATGGCAGCTAGGCCTCCATGGCGGTGGTGTTGCTGTCGGCGAAGGTGCTGCCGAAGACGTTGCCAGGATGCTTCCCCGGGATGTAGCCCGTGTAGCCTGGCTCCATTTGGCTGTGGTTGTCAAAACCCACCGGGAAACCCCTGGTGAACATCAAAATAGGTGGTACATGGGTGTTCATCCGCAAAATGGGATAGGCATAGGTTTATGACCCATGGCCATTTGAGTCTTGCGACGCACACGTCGAAATCGGATCGGGCTTTTGGAACCCCCCAAAATGGGTCCGTTTGGTTGCCCGGACCAAGGCGAGAAGGGTACCTTCAACAAGAACATACACACAGAACTAATAGGTATGATCTGCTCAGAGGAGTCTACGTCAGTCCGTAGCCTCTTTCTTCAGTTCCCCCCAAACCCGGGATGCCACCATCACGAAGCATACAACTTCTGCAGCTTAACATCAGGCTGGTGAACTGTCCTCGGTACTTTGCCACCCTGTTTGTGGCCCAGTCACCATGGTGAAAATAGGGAACCCGTTTTGGGGTTACGCTGAGAAAATGGGAAAGATATCACCACAGAGCGATCAGCCCTCTGGAGGACTGGGAACGCACTGAGCAAGTTTCTCGCCCTCAACCATCACAGAAGCTGAAAGGTGGAGTAGAAAGACAAACGTCTTGTCACGATGGTCGAGTGTTGAGCAGCATACTCGCCACTTTCAAGCAAACAAGAAACGGATCCCAAGGGAGCTTACAGCCACCCTCTTGAAACAACCCGATCGTTAAACTGCCAAATTCTGAGCTGGTGTCAAGAGTGCTACATCACGTGCATGCATTATGCGGACCACTCAGCTCCACACCCAGCAGGAACCGACAGCTAGGCAGCAGTACATCCCAACTGCTGAGAGTTCTGAAGTTTGAGCTGTGGGAATTTCCTTTAATTTGTGCCATGGTTCCTTGAATAGGAAGCTTTGCAATGATCTAAAGCCGGCCCCTATTTGACCACCCCATCCCACAACCTTCTGACCATAGTCATCTTCCCTATTGGTGGTTTGCATGGGTTTGGTGCTGGAGGAATTGGTTTCCCATTTCCACCAGACCCAGGGCCCAACAGACGCCTGGGACTCCTGCGCCACGACGCTTCATGAGCAGACCATACGGGTTGGTCCGCCGCGCGAAGTCGTTGTGCTCCTCAGGCGCTGGCGCCGCACGTCGCGGAATCGGTGGCTGACAAAAAAAGGTCCCGAAACAAACACACAAACATGGAAGTCAGCAAGCAGTCACTTTACTTGCCACGTGTCCCTGCGTTCTGACGACTTCTGGCTGAGTTTCCTTGATTCTACTGGCTGGAAAGAGGCAGGGGCAACAAAGTGCTATTCAGCAATCAACATAAAAACCCTGTGCGGATTGATTTTGGAGGGAAATTGCAGCAAAACAAGCCCTCTCGACCGGCTTTCGATTCTGGGACACCACTTCGCCCAACTCAACTCGATCTACTTTGCCTGTTTCAGGACCCCCCCACCCTTAAGGGGCCCTTCTTTGGGTGTGTTTCTCATAGACTACCTGCGTCGTGTTTTTTCAATAGAAACGCAAACACCTCACCTCAAGCGCGGCCCCGGCCAGCGCCGCGCCTCCGGCACCCCCCGCCGGCTGCAGGCCATCAGTGCCAGCGCGTTGGCGCGCTGGTGGGTGGCCCCCAACACGCTCTCAGACGCCTCCAGCACCCGAGCGGCCAACTTGTCAGCGCCGGCCGATTCCCCAAAGAGGGGACACCCACAAAAAAGTCGCTCCAAATCCCATGGTGGTCAGGGGCCGATTCCCCAAAAAGGACATTGGACCCACACAAAACAAATTGAACCCCTTGTTAGTCGCTCTTAGCACCGATTGGGATTGGGGGCAACCATAGGAAAGCAGCATGGGGAGTGGCTGTTGTCATGTACCGGTCACATGTACCCACTGAGTACCCCGAACTATAGCTCGCCAACCGAAACCAAGGATACTGGACAAGCTCAGAGAAAGGGGGCATGAACCCAGCAGCTTCTGTAAAAGGCGCCAGCAGCATCATTCTAAGCGGCACCCCTTTGTACATATATATATATATACATATGTACATATCACACATAGGCAAACCCATATATGTATATATATATATATATATGTAATATATATATATATATATTATCTTAAAATTTATATCACCCCAAAGACACCTTGGGTTCAGGGGCACTTGCAAAATGAGCCAAAGGCAGGGTTAGTTTCGACAGTGCACCCCAAGTCACGTGTCATCCCCAGAAATGAGAAGCGACCCTTGCTTCCCAAACCTCCATATTGTTGGTACCTTTTTGCAATCAGGGAGGATGGTCTTCACAAACCCTCCTCTGCACTTCCATGTTGGACAAAGGGTAGTTGAAATTACAAGGGACACCCCCTGAAAATGAAAAACACTTTGACCACACCGCTCTCTCTCCCTCTCTCTCTCTCTCTCTCTCTTTCAGCACTTGTTGTTTCTCCCCTGTGGTTTTAACCAACCAACCAAACCCCCAACGTATGCCATTTGGAGACAAATGCGAAGCCCAGGTCTGTACAGACTGGCTTTCCCTGCCTTTCCCGGAACGAAGCCGGTGTAGCCAGGCACGTTCACCTTATTCGATTCAAACGGCCGAACGGCCGGCGTCTTATGTTCAAGTTGCGCCAAGTCAAGACTGGGCAACTTTGCTTTGTTTCCTAACGCGCGCATACATGAAAATTCGCTTCAAGGTGCGGCATTCGCAGAAATCCAAGACTCACGACTTTGCTTCCCACGGGTGGTGTATCCTGCTTCGTGGGGGAGGGTTGTGGGTTCAACACCAGACCAGCAACCGGAACTAGCTGTTGCATTGGGATTCAAACTCAGCTGTTCTCCTCTGGAGTCCTACATGTTGATCACATAGCTCAGAATACGGCCCAAATCCTCTCTTGGTTAAATTGAATTCACTGCAACTGCCCGGCATTGTCGGCCTCCACCTTTTCAGCTGCCCCGACTGGCCTGTCCAAAAGCTAGCTTGTCTTGTGGCTCAAGATAGTGTACTTGGGAGCAGCGGGCATGCGTGTTGATGCAGGCCGAACACAAGTCAGTCAACAATCCCAAAGCACTCCGTACAAAATCAGCACAAAATACTTGGCGGTTTTTCTGATGTTGGGTACGTGTACGGGAGAAGCATTGCGATCAATGAGTGTCGCTGTGTCAAACCCCTGACATTGCAGTAACACACGCCTCGATGTTAGGTGGCCTGCCATGGACAAACACGCTATCACATTTAGGACCACGAATCAGAAGTTAGTTTCGACCAATGCCGTCGGCATTGTATGACACATGTTTTTGAAGGACGAGAAGAGGAGGCTTGCTCTCATGCGAGCCAGAAGCACACACGAGTCACCCAGGTCCCAAATGTCAAAAGTAGGTCTCACATTTGTACCCCATGAAGCTACTAGTCCCCACTGTTGATCCAACTAGCAAAGCGGTCAACAGGTGAGACTATTGGCGGAAGCGGTTTTCTTTGATACGAAGAACATGCGGATTTACACTTTCTTTGGAACTGGATACTCATTTCTGCAACGGAGGTAAATAGGCACTTTTGGACCCAGGATGGAAGCTCCCCAAAGTCGGCTGCCATGAACGGGGAAGCGGGAGCGAAGCAACCATTGGGGGGAGTGGGCGCCAAAACCCTGGTACTTTGCCTGGGTATCCTCTTTCCAGCAAACATGGAAAAGCACAAAGGTGACATCCGCCATGACCAAAGCATCAATCCAAGCCACACCACAAAACATGGATGAGGCGTCCGCTTAGACAGGGAGACTGTGCACTTCATTGGTGGGAGGGGTCTTTCTTTGTCTGGCAACGTCTCGGAAATGCGTGGCAAGCACCTAAGTCCCCGTACTTTCTGGCCAATCTTGCGGTGATGCAACTGCAGGCACTTTCATGAGTCCGTATTTATCACCATGAACCCCCATGAAACCTTCCCATGAAACCTTCCCATGATACCCCTTGCAACGCCGAGCCTTCCTCACAGAAAAGAAAAAAGAAAAAAAACACATTCTTCCCGAGGAGATTTCCGCCGTGGCGCCGAGGGAAGGTGCCCCAATTGCACCCCCGCCGTCTCCGTGGTGGTGGTCCGCGCAGCTGGTCGCCGCTCCCCCAAGGGCAGGGAGGGCACGCGGTGTAGGGACTGGCGGCCTGGAACCAAGGCTAGATCCTCCAGTAGAGAGGTTGGAATAAGGGTACCAACTTTTTTCGTAGTCTATTTTAGTAGGGGAATTCTCCCCACAAAAAAGTTGGTAAAAGGGCACTACTGGGGGACCTAGAAGGGAAACCACTTGCTTTGGAGTTCCCGTGAGGCAAACCCACTTGAAAGCCGATTGATTACAAGGCTGTGGGTCAAACATGGGTAACAAAAATGGGTACCCAAAATAGAACCCTGGTAAATGGAACCAAGGACGAAAATCTGCGGCTCAATTCCTGGTGGCTTAATTTTGACTCACACCCACAACTGCTGGGATGAGAACTGAGCCAGGGCTGAAGCGGGGTGTCACCCAAGAAAGCCACCGCCCTTTGCCGGAGATGACACGAACCAATAAACAACCAGCTGATTTTAGCATCAATTAACGAATCAATAAACAACTCTGGGCGGCAAAACAATGAATAAGAAAAGCGCAGAACACCCACCCACCCACCCACCCACCCACCCACCCACGCAGGCACGCACGCACGCACGCACGCACGCCCGCGCACACACACACACAGAGAACACACACACAGGGAGAACACACACACACAAACCCTCAAACCCAAGCCGCTTGTGCCACCCGCCGAAGGCGCCTGCGCCGCTCACCGTGCTGATGCAGCTCGCGCTGCGGCTGCGTTGGCTCAAGCCAGACCGCTGGGAGCACGAGGAGGGCGGAGGCTTGATGGTCCTCAGCTCAAGATCTGAGGCTTACCTTCCTGGGCTGCCCTCAGATCCCCCGCTAAAAGTTTAACTTTTAGTGGGTTAAATGGAAACTACCACTAAACACTGAAAGGCTGAAAAGCTAAGGGGATGGCTGGGAGCCACCAAGCTTCCATTTGCTTTTTCGCCCCCTGGAAGAAATGAGAAAATATGTCCAGTAGTGAAATGGATTCCCTCTACAAACCAACACGGGAAAATAAGCATATTCTTAAGCAAATGGATGTTGCAGTCTTAATTATAAGAATTGGAGGCGGGCCCTTTGGGTTCTTCAATGTTTGAATCACATTTTGGGTCTGCTTTGGGTCATGATTGTCAGCTCGAAGCCGCCGAAAAGCGGGGGGTCGAGCCAAAAGGAACAGGGCCCGAGGACCGTGGATTGCGTACCCTCAACATAGGCGCTGCGAGGGATGGTGGTGGTTGAGACCAAAAAACGGCTTTGTAGACCGTTCAACGGCAAACCTCCAGGACGCCATTTGGACGGTAATTAGTCATTGGCATAGAACTTTGGACAGCAAGCATCTTTTGGGCTTAGAGGCCAACAACAAATAGCACCTGTCAAATCAAAGTAAATGACTTGCTCATTGGACGATTTGGAAAAAATGCAACGATCCCTTGAAGCATTTGGCTGCTGCGAAGCCCTTGACTTTGATTCCCCATTCACCCGGAGATCTTCAAACTGGAGCCGTTGCCTTTCGACCTCGGCATCGTGCGGAAGGCTGTGACTGGATGTGCGCCATGAAACCAAACTCCGATGTGAACTGGTTGCTTAGTTGTGGGTCTGGACCAATCTATCTCCTTTTGGTGTCTTTCATCGGAAACAAACAATGAGCTGTGGGAAACAAAGAAGCCGTCACACCTCGGTTGACGTTGGAAGGGGAGCAAACAAACAAATAGCAGTTCAGTGGTTGGTTTTCCCACTAAACCACAATAAGCAAATGCAAAATGTTTCCCAACAACAACCACCACACAATGTGGTTCCCCCCCGAAAGTGGGGCGCCGTTCAAACCGAGAAGCTGAACCAGGTCTGGATCCATTGCGCGGAGCGATCGAATCCTTCTCTCTGAGTCTTGAAGTCGTGAGTTCTGTTCGTCGCTTTCACGGGCTGTCAATAGCTCCGTTTTCACATCTCTAAGGTGTCTGCCTCTGGGCTCCAATGACGAGGTGTCTGTGGCGTGCGGTCTTTTCCCGTGCTCTCTGGCGTGCGGTTCGATGATACGTCGCCCATTTCAAGGAGCCTTGAACCCGAAAGGCCGCACGGCGGAATACTCGACGGAGAAGGAGGCATTCACACGCTTCTTTGGGATTTCAATACCCTTGGATGCAGGAACCATACAGCGCAACAAACAACGCAAAGAACTTCACTCCAGCAAGACCGCCTCCTCAATCCGCAACTGTCAGACGACAATTTGCGGACACCCCCATCTCCAAGCACGACTCTATCCTCAGATATATTACAAAGGAAACACCAGAAACAGGTTGGTTTTCTTGTAGTTCCCTTCCGAAAATTGCCCCCAAACCTTCGACTGCTTCGCAGGCCAAAGTCCCATCTAAGAGTGGTTGTACATACCCCGCCGCCCCCGGTCATACCCGTCATACCACTCAGTCGACTGGTCACAAACCCACTTTTTTTTTCTGTTGCGGGAAGAGGGTATAAACAACAGCAAGCCACTGACACAGTAAATCGAACAGAAGACCCCTTTATGACAAACATGGTCTGTCAAGTACCTTCTATCCTTCTTGCTAGTGGGTGTATATATATATAATATTTACTACTGTGTCTTTCTTTCTGGGGTCCCTTTAAAGGTGTTCTCCAGGAAAACCAAAACGATGCCCTTCACGTCATTCATTCGTGAAGCCCAGAAAGACCTGAGAGGAAAATCCCAAGGGCGGCAAAGGGTCCAAAGCAACCAGTTTTGAACGAGGTCAATCACCCAGGAATCGTCAAGCCCTTGGCAGCTGTTTTCTTTTTTTGGGGGCGGGAGTGTTGGGTGTCCCATTTCAGAGGGCAAACCCTTCTTCTTGGTTTCTTCGGAACACCTCCGAGTGGTTGATTCATCAGTCGAAGCCGACCCTTGGAGCTCGCGTGGAAGGCGCGCCGTTCATGGCGCAGACATCGTAGATGCCGAGGATCGCCAGAAGCGCGGCGAAGAGATCAGTGCCTGGCAGGAGTTCTTGAAGATGGCGCAATTTTGAAGGGTCACCCTTTTGAGGAGAGGTTTTGGGGGCTTGCTTTTGCCATGCGGGCCCAGACCCAAAAAGACCGGCGAGTTTCGGATCCGGATAGCGCTTTTGTCGACCGGAGCAGTGCTTCCCTCAGGTCTCTTCAGGTATGTTCCTTGTAGCCTGTCCGTTGCGGTAAATCTCTGCTGTCGCAACACCCGTTCAAAGTGCTACTGTATGCTACACTCTTTGGGCGTACTGCATGGGTCGGCCAACTCCGAGTCTTTTTTGGCCGGCTCGACTATCTTGGGTCCAAGTACCTTCAAGATACCTTGACCCTTTTTGACCCACTCCAAACCCATCCTCAAAAGGTGGAAGGGGATCGAATCACTCTGAGCTTCCGTCATCTTCCGTGCCTCCGCCCATGAAATCCCCCAGGAGGGCGCTGGAATTCAGGGTCCTCGGAGGCGCGAACGCTGGGAGTTCTCTTCTGGTGACAAGGAAACTCACCGGGTGCGTCTTGAAATAGGGGACCCTCCCCCCCAACAAAAAAAAAAAAAAAAAAAAAAAAAAACAGAACAAGAACCCTCCCCCCCGCCCCAAAAAAAAGAAAGAAGAACAAGAACCCTCCCCCCCCCCAAAAAAAAAAAAGACAAGAAAAAGAAAAGGTGGGTTTCCCCGTTGCCTCATGAAGCCAAACCCAGAAAAGGTAGCCACAAAATGACCCAATGGAAGATCCAGCTGCTGCCCAGTTTTCGGCTCTTGTTTCTTTTTTGGGGCCCCGAGGGTCGAGCTGTAACCCTTATGGGCAGTTGGAAAATCAGGGATCGTAGCAAGGAAGATTTGGGCCACATCATTCCGACACCCCTAAACCACATGTGGAGGCGAGGGTTCCTTGATGACGAGTCTAGCACCCCTCGTACTCCCATCTCTCTCAAGCTTTCTGAATGTTTGCCCGAAACCAAGCCACTCACTCCACCCAAAAGCACTCCGAACGAAACGAGCGAGCCCCGGTCGCCGGTCAAAAGGCCCGCCAAAGACATCCCTTCGGCCGAAAGTCGAGCGCAGGAAGCCCAAGACGAAGCAGATCCAGGCCTGATCCACGGAGAAACCGAGTCCATTTTGGGCATCGCCCCAAAAACGAAAGGGGCTTTCTGCGTTCCATGTCCGGGTGAACCAAGAGGAGTACCCTCAAAACAACACACACACACACATCCATTTGCCTTGCCTAAACTTCACATTGGGAGTGTCCAGTTGCAGTTTCACAGTTTCAGGGATGTGTTCAATTTTCCAGAGCTCCCCAGGCTTTCGAAGCAGATGAAAATGCCGCTGCTTGGGCATTGCAGGTCCAAATGGTTCCAGCGCCCAAAAGGCTTCCAGCCGTGAAGAAGCCGTTCTTTCTCAGAATGTAAAGAAGAAACAACGAATTCTAGTTCAAATGTAGAGGCTGCCCAGGACAGAGGGCGTGAAGGCCAAACTTCATGTGCGCGGCACCATCTCTCCCATCCCACCTCACGCTCCAAGCCCGACAGCTGCTGAGCGATGAAGGGCGTCCTGGCACTCAGCCCAGTCCTCTCCCCCGAAGTATGAGGTAAGCCGCCAAACGCGGAAAGAGCAAGAGCTGTTGGCCCGAAGTTTGGGTCACCAGCTCAATGCGGCAAGTTGGATGCCTTTCCTTCCAAAAGTTGCAACAATTTTTGCTGGGACAGATTCGAACCCCTACGATTGATGGCTCTTGACCCCCATGTCCATGATGTCCACAAGAGTTCAACCACTTGAATTGCATACCCAGTCTGTCTTACCTAGTTACCAGAGTCAAACACTCCATGCAACCAAATCAATTCTTAGTTGAAGGGCGAATGTCCCATGCTTGAGAGGAGCCTTCAACGGAAAAGTAACGCTTTTAATTCGGGGCCGATGACATTCAAACTGAGGAACCCCGTTCACGGTTGCAAGCGTCAAACTATCCAGACCCTTTTTGTTTACTCTGGGGAAAACTCCAAGCACACAGATTACTTAGCACACAGCGTCCTATTTTAACTCACGTTCATGGGAATACGCCGAACACCCGGTACTTACAGAAACAGATTTACTTGTTGTTTCTCCAGCAAGCCGAGAGAAGACATTTATTTGTCAATGACCTTTCCAAAAAGTGGCACCCCACAGGGGGACAGGACTTGATACAAAAAGTGTCTTTCAAAATGCAAATAAGGCCGCAAAACATGCCTTTTTCCAAAGACTCTTCCACAGAAAATGCTGTCGCACAAAACAAGTCTTTGACAAAGACCCTTCCACCGAAAAAAATACCGGTATCTTCTTACACGTGCACGCACACGTGCGCGCACGCACGCGCAAATCACAGACATGCGGACGCACAATACACACCCACACAGCTACGCAAACACTCACGCAAACACAGACACACAAACACACATAGACACAAAAACAGAAAAACACAAAACACAAAACACACAAAAACAAAACACACAAACACACACACACACATACACAACACAACACAACACAACACAAAAAACCAAAACACAACACAACACAACAACGCACAACACAACACAACACAACACAACACAACACAACACAACACAACACAACACAACTACACAAACATACATACATATACATTACATTACATTACATTACATTACATTACAGTACAATACATTACATTACATTACATTGCACTAATACATTACATTGAATCACATTACATACATACATTACATATATTACATATATTACATATATTATATACATACATACATACATGCATACATACGTACGTACGTACGTACGTACATACATACATACATACATACATGACATACATACATACATACATACATACATACATACATACATACATACATACATACATTACATACATACATACATACATACATACATACATACATACATACATACATTACATACATACATACATACATACATACATACATACATACATACATACATACATACATACATACATACATACATACATACATACATACATACATACATACATACATACATACATACATACATACATACATACATACATACATACATACATACATACATACATACATACATACATACATACATACATACATACATACATACATACATACATACATACATACATACATACATACATACATACATACATACATACATACATACATACATACATACATACATACATACATACATACATACATACATACATACATACATACATACATACATACATACATACATACATACATACATACATACATACATACATACATACATACATACATACATACATACATACATACATACATACATACATACATACATACATACATACATACATACATACATACATACATACATACATACATACATACATACATACATACATACATACATACATACATACATACATACATACATACATACATACATACATACATACATACATACATACATACATACATACATACATACATACATACATACATACATACATACATACATACATACATACATACATACATACATACATACATACATACATTACATACATACATACATACATACATACATACATACATACATACATACATACATACATACATACATACATACATACATTACATACATACATACATACATACATACATACATACATACATACATACATACATACATACATACATACATACATACATACATATACATACATACACATACATACATACATACATACATACATACATACATACATACATACATACATACATACATACATACATACATACATACATACATACATACATACATACATACATACATACATACATACATACATACATACATACATACATACATACATACATACATACATACATACATACATACATACATACATTACATACATACATACATACATACATACATACATACATACATACATACATACATACATACATACATACATACATACATACATACATACATACATACATACATACATACATACATACATACATACATACATACATACATACATACATACATACATACATACATACATACATACATACATACATACATACATACATACATACATACATACATACATACATACATACATACATACATACATACATACATACATACATACATACATACATACATACATACATACATACATACATACATACATACATACATACATACATACATACATACATTACATTACATACATACATACATACATACATACATACATACATACATACATACATACATACATTACATACATACATACATACATACATACATACATACATACATACATACATACATACATACATACATACATACATACATACATACATACATACATACATACATACATTACATACATACATACATACATACATACATACATACATACATACATACATACATACATACATACATACATACATACATACATACATACATACATACATACATACATACATACATACATACATACATACATTACATACATACATACATACATACATACATACATACATACATACATACATACATACATACATACATACATACATACATACATACATACATACATACATACATACATACATACATACATACATACATACATACATACATACATACATACATACATACATACATACATACATACATACATACATACATACATACATACATACATACATACATACATACATACATACATACATACATACATACATACATACATACATACATACATACATACATACATACATACATACATACATACATACATACATACATACATACATACATACATACATACATACATACATACATACATACATACATACATACATACATACATACATACATACATACATACATACATACATACATACATACATACATTACATACATACATACATACATACATACATACATACATACATACATACATACATACATACATACATACATACATTACATACATTACATACATACATACATACATACATACATACATACATACATACATACATACATACATACATACATACATACATACATACATACATACATACATACATACATACATTACAACATTACATACATACATACATACATACATACATACATACATACATACATACATACATACATACATACATACATACATACATACATACATACATACATACATACATACATACATACATACATACATACATACATACATACATACATACATACATACATACATACATACATACATACATACATACATACATACATACATACATACATTACATACATACATACATACATACATACATACATACATACATACATACATACATACATACATACATACATACATACATACATACATACATACATACATACATACATACATACATACATACATACATACATACATACATACATACATACATACATACATACATACATACATACATACATACATACATACATACATACATACATACATACATTACATACATACATACATACATACATACATACATACATACATACATACATACATACATACATACATACATACATACATACATACATACATACATACATACATACATACATACATACATACATACATACATACATACATACATACATACATACATACATACATACATACATACATACATACATACATACATACATACATACATACATACATACATACATACATACATACATACATACATACATACATACATACATACATACATACATACATACATACATACATACATACATACATACATACATACATACATACATACATACATACATACATACATACATACATACATACATACATACATACATACATACATACATACATACATACATACATACATTACATACATACATACATACATACATACATACATACATACATACATACATACATACATACATACATACATACATACATACATACATACATACATACATACATACATACATACATACATACATACATACATACATACATACATTACATACATACATACATACATACATACATACATACATACATACATACATACATACATACATACATACATACATACATACATACATACATACATACATACATACATACATACATACATACATACATACATACATACATACATACATACATACATACATACATACATACATACATACATACATACATACATACATACATTACATACATACATACATACATACATACATACATACATACATACATACATTGCATACATACATACATACATACATACATACATACATACATGCATTACATACATTACATTACATTACATTACATTACATTATATTACATTACATTACATTACATTGCATTACATTACATTACACTCATACATACATACATACCTACCTACATACATTACATACATGCATACATTACACACATACATGCATGCATACATACATACACATACACATACACATATACGCTATTCACACGCACGCACACGCACACGCACACACAGTCAAACACAAACACACACACACACACGTGCACACACAGGCACACGCACACGCACACGCACACACACAAAGAAATACACACACAAACACACACACACAAACACAAACACACACACACACAGACGCACACACAAACACACACACACACACCACGCACCCACGCACGCACGCACGCACGTACGCATGCACACACTCACACACACAAACACAAAGACACTAACACAAACACGAAAACGTAGACACACACACACACACACACACACGCCCACGCACCCACACACACACGCACGCGCGCAGGCACGCAAGCATGCACGCACCCACACGCGAACACACAGAAACACAAACACAAACACAAACACAAACGCAAGCACACGCACGCGCGCACGCACCCGCAACACACACACACACCTGCGCGCACACGCACAGGCACGCGCACATACGCACGCACCCACACACACACACGTGCACGCACGAACGCGCACGCGCGCCCACACGCACACCAACACACACACACACACACGCACACGCGCGCACACGTGCACGAACACACGCAGGCACGCGCTCGCATCACGCACGCACGCACACGCTCGTGCTCACCAACAGGCCTCTTGCCGCAGGACCCGGTTTGCACCAAACACAACCGACACAACCTCATAGCAAACCGGGGTACGTTGGCGACGTTGGCTATAAGCTACTTGCAGATAGGCCGATTCCTTGTTGGACCCTGGCGTAATGGGCTGCCAACTCTTTTTTTAGAACCCAATGGAGGGTTTTTACACGGTTTTCTTTTCGTTGGATCCCCGAAAAACCCAGCATCTAAGGGTCCGCATTGTGAGAAACACCCAATTGCCATGAGCATTCCTCCCTGGCCTTTGCAGGAAGCGCAGGCGTGGCAAGGGTGGCGCGCAAAGCGTGGCGCACAGCCTTCCAAGAGTCGAGGGGTGTCTCGTGGGTTAAGGCTAACCCTTGGCCATTTGGGCGATGTTTTTTCTGGTTGTGTAGGGCCTTGTCACTTCTTTTGTTTTCTTGCGTACGCCTACACCAAAGGCGCCGAAAACGCCTGCGCCCTGACTCCCTGCCTACGCGCGGACGCGACAACGAGACTCAACACGTTTAGGTCTGCGCAGCATTGTAAGAGCACTTTGGCAGCTCCAGCTTGAAAATCACAACTTGTCAATACAAGTGTGGCACATGCAGTGCACTTTGGCGAGTTTGGCAGCTCCGGGAAGCCTACGCGAGATCTGCCTGACTTCTTTGAGACACGGCATATTTGTTGGACACGCAGGGCTTCGCAAGCCGTCAGACCATCCCCGCAACAACGCTTCACATCATGTTAACCAACCAAGTTGTCGCCTACGCCACGGCCTACGCGAGGCCTCGCAACAGGAGCCTCCGCGAAATGCCTACGCCTGCCTGCGCTGGTGTGGCCCTGTCAGGCAACATGCAACAAATGCTGCCACGAAGATGTGGGCCTTCATCCCAACAAAAAAAACTGCCAATTTTTAGAGGTCTTCGGAAACAGGGTTCATAGTTCTTCGTGTATTGTATTGGCGTATGCATTTAGTCTGTGAACGCAGAGGGTCGGTCCAAATTCAAAGGCCGCGTTAGTATCCCGTTTAAAGAGCGGCACCTGGCGGCCATACTCTTCTGTGGGTCATGGTCAGCAATCCCTCAATTGGAAGCCTTGTTGTCTCTAAAATGCCTTTTGGGCCCATTGCCATCTCATGTAACCATGTAACCTTAAGCTTTAAGCAAACATAAATTCTGACCACATTGAGATGAATCGGGCGCCCAAGAGTCTAAGAGGTAGACGTCATGGGGGATTTATGCCTCCTACGATGTCTTGGTAAGGCCATGAAAGCCGCTTCTTTCATCTCAAGGCGTGTGCAGAGTGAGCCGCTAATATTCATGTCTGACACGGGGATTCACTTGTCCCCCTCACTTTACCAATTTCGTGGTGAATGTACCCCACGTCCCTTTTAATGCCATGGTATATTTGACCTCAACAAACAAGGTCTTTTCGGACAGTTAAAGCCGCCTTTCGCATTCAAGACTCTAAACTTCAAGGTGTTTTATCCGCACCCATTTGTGGCTAAACGTTGTCCCTTGCAATTATCCGGATTTTGATTGCGACTCAGGTGGCATGCAGTAGAAACAATCTAATGCTGCGGCGAATGGACAATTCAATGTTACTCAAAAACAACCTGGGCTGCCCTCAGATCCCAGCTAAAAGTCTAACTTCTAGTGGGTTAAATGGAAGCCCCCACTAAACCCTAAAAGCTAAAACATGCGATGGGGATGGGTGGGAGCCACCAAGAACAGTATGGGCCATGGTTGCTCCAACTCTCAAAAGGCGTTGCCCAAGGAATGGCCAGAACAAGCGACATGGACTGGTTGCTTGGGTTGTTTTGTAGGAAACTTGGTGCTGTCGATGTAGACACATTTAAGGCAAGACACTATTCATGTTGACAGGTTCGAACAAAGAGCTCGGAGTATGATCGGTGTGCGCATCCCAAAAGTCCAGGATCCCATCCCAGATATTTTTTTAGGGGACCCCCAAATGGTGGTTGTCCTTTTGGTTTCCCGTCAAACCACAGCCAACAAGGGCAATTACCATCAAAACAGACACACCCATATGGCTCGCGGAGCAAAACCTCACAAGGTGATTCACACGACATTCCGGCAACAAAAAAAAGGCCCAGGACGAAATTTGTCAATGCCCACGCTCTGAGCGACTGCGCTGTTTCTCTTGCACAGCGCCCGAGTCGACAGCTGCACGCGTCGCGAGTCGCAATGGCAACACCAAATCCTAAGCGGGCCCTTCCCCGGAGCAACACATCTGATATGCCGCAACCGGCTGCCGCAGCTCCCGCCGCGTCTGCCAGACTGTCACCTGACCAGCGAACCAGCTTGGTGGCAATGACGCCAGTACCGTTCCCTCTGGGTGCCATGCTTCGCTTGTCAACGTTGGCTCATATCATGTTGTTTGAAACCAAAAGAGTCCAGGGAGGGAAAACCCGGTCGAAAAAAGAATCCTTCCAGGCCCCTTCCTCGAATCATGAACTTGGCTGCAACAAGCGCTCCGCACATCCGAATCCCCTCCAGAAACGAAGCAAATCCGTAAACTTTAACCTGATGCACCCATCAGTTTCCTCCAGCTCGACCAAGTCCAGTCGCACACCAAAAAAAAAGAAGCAAGCGCACAAGCAGACAAGCAAACAAGCAAACAAGCACACAAGCGCGCAAACACACAAACGGACAAATGCACAAAAAAAAACAATGCACAAACGCACACACGCCCAAACACACAAACACACAAACAAACAAACAAACAGACAGACAGACAGACAAACAAGCAAGCAAGCAAGCAAGCAAGCAAGCAAGCAAGCAAGCAAGCAAACACACACACACACAGAACAAGCAAACACCCAAAGACGCAAAACGCCACACACACAAGAAACACGCGCAAACACACACACACAAACACACAAACAAACAAACAACCCCCCCCCAACAAAACCACAACACCCAACAAGACAACCCCCAACAAAACAACCCCCAGCAAACAACCCCTCTGGGCCTTTTTAAGCTTTGACCCTTAAGGTTCAAGCAGGGACCAGAGTCGAAGCTAGTTTTGTTTGTTGCGGGCAGCCGAGGTAGCTATTGAGCCCCTGCTTTATGAAACATCGGCGGCACAGCAGCTAATTTGCCACAGGGAATCAAGCACGCCAGCGGAGATACTCATAAGTGCATACCACTATGGACATGTACATGTATATGTATTCACATACGCATACACATATATATATATATACATATATATATATACAACAAATGTTCCCGTCGCCCGTCGTCCCCTGCCCCCCTCCCCCCATGGTATGGGTGGGGTGGGAACCATGGACTACCCATCCCACAGGGGGGCTTGTACGGTCACACTGTGCTACCTTCCTGACTGATGACCATTGGGGCGGGGTAGGGGGGCCAAGGAAGGCAGGATCATATATATATATATATATATATATATGTACATACAATACATGAATATGTAACTGCAAAATCCCATGAAAGCTTTGTGAGTAAAGTCCTCCGAGAATGGGCCGATGAGAGGTTAGAAGCAGGGTACCGACTTTTTTCTGTAGTCTATTTTAGTGGGGGAACCCTCCCCCGAAAAAGGGTGGGGGACCTAGTTACACAGCTGACACACACACACACAAAGAAATCAAGTGCATGCCCAGCTTGACACCAACACAGCCACCTGCGCAAATGGTCCCAAGCCATACACGCAGCTCCCATGTCCAAAGCTGAGAGCACGGCAAGATGCTGGAGATGACAAAATACCTGGGTCGGAAAAAAAACACAAAAACAGTGGCACTGTCCATGGCAAAATACATGTTCAACCTCTGTCTCTTTCACCGTTCGCCTGAAACAAAACTCCAGAATCACATCCAACATTGTTGGGAGCCCAGGGAGGGTCCAGGGTTGGGCAGCACAAGGATTTTGTAGATTCCTTGTGAAGGAGCTGACGGATTAATCAAAAGCACAATGCGATCGAATCAAGGGTCAACCTCGAGGATTCCGAGAAAACATCAGCCACTCGGGCGAGGCCGCACACTTGAGTGCTTCAAACGGAGAGCCCATATCCATGCTGAAGCAACAGGGCCTCGCCCGATCTTCCGGTTTTTAAATGCCACTCTTCATAGACTGGCCGGGGGCAGGGGCCATCAAAAACTCCGTCTCTGTAGGCTATGGTCATGGCTTCAGGGGATCCATGCCCAACCATGGCACATATGATTGAGGCACAAAAATATCCACAGGAATCGGAACGGTGAGCATGCAGTTCCCTTCAAGGACCCCACAGATTTTGGGGCATCCGAGCTGCATAAGAACCAGCAGTAGCAGAAGCAGCACCAGGATCTGTGGCCCGTAGCTTGCCATGTACCTGATAGGACAAACCAAGGGTGAAAAACAAATACAACTGAGGTCAAAACCCGGAGGTTCTCCGAAGAATGAGCATCATTCTTACCACTCGCCAAGTCCCATGTGTGTGTTGACCTGTTACATCAGCCCACTGCAACATAACATTGAGCATCAGCTTGAAGACATTGAAGTTGGGAGGATAATCGAAGAACGTCGAAAGGTGTGACAACCCTTTGGACACATTGTGCCTGGCCCGGGAAGGGGTGGGTGTACTTGTTGAACATGATCCAACAAACGAAGACATGTGGCATTTCTCGCTTGGGGGAAGGATGAAAGATCCCGACTTCCTGTAGAGCTTTCTGGGGCTCTAATTTGCTGTGCACCTTTGATTTCGCGGGAATTTCGGAATGGCCCTTTGCCTCAGGCATCTGGGCGGCAAATTCATCCCCACGACTGACATGATGATTCGCTGGGTACACGACCTTTGCTTTGGTGAGTTGGCAATGCCCTCTTGGAAGGGGCCCCAAAGCAATGCAAACTGCGTGAAAGCATGGTCCATTTCGGAGGGACATTTGGACGTCTACAACTTCGAGCCACGAAAACCAGAGGACTCTCTGCTGCAATGTCAAGATGTCTGGCGCAGATTTGTGCTTGGCGTGTTTCATGGATGGAGATTTCCAGTGCTGTCCCCCTTTTCTACGATTGACAAAACCAAGGACGGGATAGTAAACTGTTGACACCAAAAGGAACAAAAGGAAACTGGTCTCAAACGATGTTTTTCTTGCCAACAGGGCGCCATTCGTCCTTTGCCATGCTCGATTTCCTATTTGACTGGTCCGGATTGGGGCCTCATTGCGACTGGAATTCCGATCGGGCCCCAAATTCCATGGAATCGGCCCGAACTCCCAAGCTTGGTCAACACCCGCAAAACCAGCTACTCCCTGCAGATTAAGACGACCGCGCCCCCCCAAGAATGGTGTCTAGGCAGAACTCGCTTTGTTGGATTCCTTCTGTTTACTTGCTGGACTAGTTGCATTCTTGAAATCATCTTGACAAGTGTACCATGCCAGCCCCTCTACTAGACTCTACAAAATATAATTATCTAGAAAACGGTTTGGATGTGGCTTTTGTGGTTCCACCCCTGTAGAAGGTTAAAAGAGTACTAAAAGAGTACTAAAAGAGTACTAAAAAAGGACCAACAGGGGGAAGAACAAGTGAAATCCACAAAGGCGCATCCAAAACGGTTTCTAGAACTTAGTGTTGACCGTTGATGAAACTCACTCACAAGGAAAAAGACAAGTAAGCATAATTGAATCTGGACAAATAGTAGAATGCAATACAATGACCTTCAATGAAAAAACACAAAACACAATCCCCATTAGAAAAAAAGAAAGCTCGTCTGATTATAGATACTTCCCAGAACCGGATCTTCCACCGCCAATGGCAAAGAAATGAACCAAGGACGAGTTGCGGGACCACAAGAGGGCTTCGAACTCTCCGTGTATGGCTCAGAACGCCTACTCAGATCTAGATTCTTCCAAGTGTAACTTGTGAAGTTGGTTTTTTTTGGGTTCCTAAGCTTCAAGAAGTCTCCAACTCTATTCCACCAATATTGATTAGAAGTAGGACGTCCATATAATTCCTACGCATTAGACTGATCGATTGTTTTCACCCCATCGAAATAGAGTTACGATACAGTAGACATCAGTAGACTGATCGATTGCTCCACCCCATCGAAATAGATGTAAGAGACTGAAGTAGAGCAAGCTGATGTTCCCGTCAGGCCAAAGCCGACTTCCTGATTCTTTTGGCCCTTGACCAGAGTCAAGGGACAGCCTGCTGACAGCTTTGGCTACTTCATCTCAGCATTGAAAATGGTTTGGCTGTGGCTCAAAAACCGGAACCAAAATAGAACTCTGGTAAGTGGAAACATGGACCAAAACCTGCGTAACCCCTCCTGTTTCATTTTGAGCCACACCCGTTTTGCAAGAAGCCCAGAGGGAACCTGCCAAAGGCCTGTCCGGAATTTGAGAGACTCAACTCGACCCAACCATTGGCACAAGCTAATGAGCTGCTCCAGGTATAACCTCGCAGTGCACTGGAGAAGGCTCATGCACCGGTCAGAACATCTCTGGTGACCAAAAAGGACATGAGACAAACGTCGTGAGGTTGTTTGCGGCCTTTGTGGGGACACTTAGTGAGTCCAATGTCGCTGCCTTGAGCATGGATATTTTGGCATCAACTCTTCCCTTGAGGGCAGGTCGGAGGACTCCAGGATCAGCACTCGAAGTTGACATGGGATTGGGTTCACCCCTCTCTCCTTCGGGAACCTGTAAGTAAGCCGTTGGATTATCTTTCAAAGTGCGCCATGTCGTGTCAAAACCATGATATGTTCCCTTCTGCCAATCTTGACCTCGTCCTGTTCGACGCAGCAAGCAAAGGCTCCAACGCTGCGTCGAACCAGAAGCAACTCTCCGAGTGGCCAACTGCTGAAGCACTTGTGCCATGATCAAAACACTCCACTCCATCACTATCTCGAGTAACTACGCGTAAGAAGCCTGTTCACCATGACACATTGGCTTACGCCCATCCTCTCATTCCTACTGCATTTCTGCCCTGGCCTGTACGTCTTTGCGGAGAGCTTGCTTTCGCCAGCATTCCTCTCCTGACAACCCAAGGCATGGCAGTTTCCAGAAGCCAATCATTGGATCACCCCTGTGCTCTCCCCAAGGAACGGGAGAGCGAACAACACACCCACGTTTCGCGAGCGCCGGAGCCGAGCCAGAAGGTCCACACTGAAAGCTTTCCTTCGGAACAGAAGGCTTACGGGCTTTGACAAGGCACATGGAACTGGTCGCATTCCAAGGCTAAACCAACTCAATGATTGTTTGCGGGATTCGCATGTTTTGCACAAATGCACGTGGTATGAGAATGATAACTTGGTTTCATGTTCAAGGGAAGCCCACCATAGACAAAGGAAGACTCACAAAGAACCTCGACGAGGTGCAGCTTTCCAAAATGAAGCATTGACACCCTCTCTGCTTGCGGATTTGAACCTGAGTGAAGTGCCATCTGCTGTCAGTCAACTGCAAGGAAAAGTCGTCACCACGAAAGGAAAGGCGTGTGGATTCTACAGAAGTACTTGGACTAGGTCCTCCAATCAGGGTACCAACTTTTTTCTGTAGTCGATTTTAGTAGGGGAACCGAATCTCCCAACCAAAAAAGAAGCGGGTGAGAAGGGCACTGGGGGACCTAGTCTCCTGGAAGGTGATGCCGACATCCTTGATGGGATTGCATCGACATCTGACCTCGGCTGGTTTTCGGCGGCTTTCGGGATGGAGATGTCTCGGGTGTTCAACAGAAGGCCTGGGAAAACAGGACTCATTTTCTGGCAACTCAGGAGCCCATGGCACGTTAATAGAAGCGACCCTCTGAACAATGCCATGTGCTAAACTCAGAGGCTTAAAGGATCCACAAAGCTTCTCCTGACTCCGTATCAAACCAGCGCGTGTCTTTACGGGTTGAGCTCCAAGAGATCTTCAGCGTCTTAGCGGCCGGCCATGATTTCCAGCGCGATCTTGAAGCCAATGGGGTTCAGCTGTCCCTGGCGTACGTCAAAATCTGAAGAACGGGAGCCAAAGGCAAGCCCGAAATGGGTTTGAGCTCCAAGCCTCAAGAAAAGGCACCCTCATGAAAGTCCCTGGGTCATGAAGGAGCCAGAAACCAACCACGCGCCCAAAAAAAGCACTCTTGAACAGAATCCGAAAAAATGAAAGGAAGTCATAAACATGCCAGGAACAGTGGAGGCAACTACAACCATATCAGTCCCAAAATGGCTCGGAAGCCTCACCGCGCTTCAGCACGTCCTTGCTGACGCAGAAGAAGCCTCGATCGCAACGGGACCAGTCGTTTGGGTTCTCCGTCCTGGTTCTGAACGGGTGCCTTTACACCTCCCTTTTAGGGAAGCAAACCCGAGTGTAGAAACCGTCTTTGGTAAGGCCCTCATTCCTGTCTACAAAAAGGTAATCAGCTACTCCCGAAACGGAAGCGAGGGAATGAGGCAATGAACCCAGTCAACTGGTTTCCCTCCTATGGGTGGCCGGCAAAGGTCATTCCCAATGCAACTTCCCAAGTTCCGGCACCAGAGAGGAGACACACGCTCATGCAATACAAGGGACACGTCGGGCAAATGCACGCATTGCAAACATGAGTTGTCCTTACGCCTGCTATGCTCTACAATCTGTATATGTGCGTACTCTGGGCGGTTCGTGCAAGCTTTCGCATTTGCACACAATGTGTAGATGCACAAGTATATCAGATTCTATTCCAATCCAAACCCGCACGCACGCGCTAAGATTGATAAGATGCAAGCAGGCACAGTACGACATTGCCACGACATGTAACATGGCATGCAAAGACCTTGATTGCAACGTGCCACCCTGCTGCGCCGAACTTTCCAGCTTGGCCTCGCAAACAGTATAGGAAATTAGCTGCAACTAAAACTGGACTCGGAGGCGGTCCCCTTTTTGGATAAACAGTGAAAACCCGCTCGATTCCTTAGAAAGCTTCAAGGGGTCCCTTTGTTTCCTTGAACAAGCCGAACGCCCAACCTGCAAGGAATGCCGAGCATAGCTGCGATGAACCAGCATTCCGATACGAAAACTGCCTCAGCTGCCGCTTCAGTCAGCAATGAGAGGTTCTTAGAGGCACACGCATCCGCACCCTAAAAACGCTCCACACAACTTCCAACATCCTGCGGGGACCTTTTGTTGCGTTCCATGTTCGTTGACGCGATCGTTGCGTTGGATCTCTGCCTGGGACATGCAATGAGAGACAAGCAGCGGCCAAACGGCTTCGGCTGATCTTGCTTCAGTGTCTTTGGGGTGTGCTTCCTTCTGTTGAGTTGGAACCCTTCGTGGGCTTGCAAAAAAGGGAACCAACAGAGAGGTGAGGGAACCATGAGGGAATCCGTTTGAATTGGGGATTGCTTCAAAGGGAAGCCAACCGGAAACAGGTTGCCTTGGCTCTACTTCGAAGCCTCTACCCATTCTGAGAAAACTAAGGTTCCAAGCCCCACCTTATGCAGACCTCTCCCAAACCCTTTTGGCTCGGTTTTTGACGGCGCCTCTACTCTTCGGGTGCAAAAAAAGCACCAAAAACAAACCATGTGGCTTGCTTTTTGGAGGGTTTCCAAAAACTTTTCGGGTGCAAAGGGGCACATGTTCCAGAAAAAAAAAAAAGCAGCCCATGCCCCTGGTCCAAGCTCCGTGCCGCTCATGGGATCCGTGGAGGGTGCCACGAACCAGGCCAGCAGCGTCGCACCGCGGCTGATCAACTGGAGAGATGCCGGCTCGGGACGGCTCCAAAGCGAGTCACTGGAGTTCATGTGAGGAGGGGCCTACCGAGCAAGATAGGTGGGAATTGACCTTGGCACAAAATATTTTTTGGGGATTCAACCACAAAGATATGTGGGATTTAACCAAAGTCATTGACAGAATAATGTGGCCCCTTCAGATTTAACCACTCACACGATTTAACCATGATTTGACCCATCTAAGTCATGGCAGAAACAGTGTAGAATTATTAAGACTCCTAATTCAGACCCTATAATTCCTGTGCTCCACTTCGGGTTACCTGTAGTATGGTCAACTCGAGCTATTGGAGTACGCTCCTGCAAATAGACGTGGATCCACCGCACAAAAAAAAGCTTTGTCATCGGAATCTCCCAGAGACACCCATTTTGGGTTCTATACTATTTGCAGGCGAGTTGGGTCGTTTCAGAAAGGCGGCATATTCCTTGGGCTACCTTGTATAATGTGGCGAAATGCATCCTACAGAAACAAAGGCCCTGAAGACTAATGTAATTTTCCAACACCCACACTATTTCAACTTTGTAAATGAGTCTCAGTACTGGACAACACGAGTTCAGTCAGACCAAGTGGTAAAGTCATGGAACGTCCGGAATCGCCTCCCATAACATTATCACATCAAGCAGGAAAATCACCTCAACTTCCGAGAAAAAAACAAGAAAACTGGCTAAGATTGGGACACCTCGGGTTTTGCACTCTGGCTAAGAAAGGGACACCTAGGGATGTTTGACTCCGAAGGGCTGATGGCCCGGAAAAAGGATCCATGGTTCCCCTAAAGTTGTCATTTCTTTTTCGTCCTTACCCAGAACAGGCATACAAATAACAAGCATAGCATGTAAACAAATGTCAATTCTATGTTCCTTACTCATAATAGGCATGCAAAACAAGCATGTAAACAAATGTCATGCAACTGACTTGTGAACCATTCCCCTCCAAAGCGAGCCATGTGTCTAAGGTCCGGGCTCTGCGCACGGGCGACCACTCGAAGCCAAGCTGGGCGATTGGCACAGGGCCACCCCATTTTACGGGCCCCGTTTTGTGAAGACATGTCAAAGAATGGGCACTTTTTTTTTTTTTTTGGAGCTTGGGCTCCACTCTTTGCTCGGGGCTTGAGTCCATGAACGCTGGTGATCAAACCGCACTGTGACCACCAAGTGCAGGCAAATTGCAGTAAAACATCTCCCTTGTTCCATTAGGATTGCTCCAGGGGTTGGTCATCTCTTGGCTCAAGCTAGCGGCACGGTGCAACCCTGGGTCTTCATAGTAGTTTTCCTCTTGGTTTCCCTTGACACCACCAAAAGGGGTACCCTAACAATGAACACAACCATAATATGCACATGCTTGCAGTACACTCAAAGTAAGCAACATGCCATGAGTAAAGCCACCCCAGCCGCAGAAGACCAACTTGAAGAGCTTAATGCGTGGAATCTTCCAAAACGCTGGGTCACGAGGGTCGCAACCCGCTTTTTGGAAGAACCGCCCAGTTTCGCGCCCAAAAGGTCACGAGGGTCGGTCCCGAGACTGAGACCGGCGCTCCACCGCCCTCCACGTTCCGAGAGCCTATGGCGAACTCCGCCTGGCCTGCGGTTCCGGGATCGGATCCGTCGAGCCGGATCCGATCCCAGCTTTCAGCTTTGGGGGAATTGAGCATGGGCAAAGATGTCAATCTAAGCGCCCACCCGTTGACTTTCGCCGTGGCTAAAGGTTTAATACTATGGACGCAAATCCGTTCGCACCTAAGAAACATTGAGTTCTGATGATTCGCCGTGCAAATGCCAAGCAAAAATGGCTTCAACCATGGTTTCCAAGTGGTGCGAACGGATTTCGTCCATGCACAGTGCCATAACCATGTGACGGCCGAGAACCGTATCAAACCTTACCGTATCGTATCGAACCGATAGCGCGATGCAGGCCGTTTTGACAACGCGCCGCGTGGATGCCGCCTGGTTGCTATGGCCACCGCTGTTCACACCTTTCTTCGCGAACAGCAAAAAAGGTTTTGATTCTGAGTGTTTTGGGCAGTCTTTGCCGAGCTGCATGTCTTCGTGCATTGCTTCACCATTATAACCTTATCACGACCTAGTTTGCCAGGATAACTTGGTGTAGTATCACACAAGCTCTGCATGTCAAACAATTTTACCTCAATTCTTGCTGGGCGCTGCCCTGCTCAGGAACGAGCAAGCAAAACCGAACCCCATCGCAATACGGAACAATAATGGCAGTGCATCGCACCGTTTCGCACCGAATCAGTTCCAATTCCAAACAATATGAATCAATTCGAACCGAAAGAAAATGCATCGTACCGCATCGAGTGAGTTACAACCAAGATAACCATGATACGTACTTTGGCCAAGACGGGTTTTGGCGTTGCTTTTCCTCGTATGTTTGTAAACACCCCATCCCAACATCCATTTTAAGAACTTAGCCGCTGCTTCACCCAACAATACTGTCCCACTATGTCCCACTGACTGCACAAACACTTTGAGCGACTGATGACTGATGTCTGTTCAAAGAGGCTTTCGCAAGCGTTGCCAAGGTACTCACTTGCCTTCAAAGGGATCTTTCTCCCTCATAATTTGATTCATGTTTGTTCCCGACCCGTTTTGAGGGAGCCGAGGATTTAAGATGATTTAAGCGTGCTTTCGATTTGTATGAGCCCCTTCCAACGGGGAGGTTTCTGAAAACCGATTTCACTTTCGGCCAGGGCCCCGATCCGAATCCGACTTTTGGGGATCGGGATCTCTCATCCCTGCTTGACACAGCACAAGCACACAAACATTGATTTACAAAAGACAGCACCTGAGCAAACTTCCTTTGGAAGGTTGGAGAAACCATGAAGAGGTCAAACAAAACTCAAGGGCCTATCCCCTTTGGAAAGTCTAAGTTGACAAACCGCTCATCGAAATGCTCCTGTCTCCGGATCCACCGAAGACCAGCGATAATGTTTCAAATCAGGGACATGACATAGGTTCGGTTCAGGATAGAAACCACGCTTTAGCGCTTTGCTCTGCACATTGGCACGAGTCCCCCACAAAAGCTTTCCTAAACAGGAAATCTTCTTGGGTTCCATGTTCCTGTACAGGGAAGCAAGGGGAAATGTGAGTGGATGAAGCCCCCTTACCACCAGCATCATCCTCCTCATCACCATCGTCCATTGATTAGCACAGCGGATCCCTTTGGCCGGCAGAAAAAAGGGGGGGCAGGAAAATCTGTGCGAAATGCCCCGGTAATCCTCGAGCGGATCCCGGGCAGCCGGGGCGGCCTTCCAGCACAGGCGCTGCCACCGCTGGCACGCTCTCGGGCTCGTGCTGCAAGTCCGCGTCCATGCCTCGTCACCAATCCTGACCTCCAATTGTCGTTCGACAGGGAACGAGTTGGAATGACCCCGATTTGGGGTCCTTTAAGGGCAACCCTAGCTTCATTCCCAAAACCCTGGGTCATTCTCCACTGGGCACCAGCAAATTGCGGTGAAACTTTTCCACCATGACCAGTTGTGCACCAAATTCGCAAAGGTCATCAAGCTTTCGTTTGACAAGTGAGCTGGCCGTATTGTTTTCTTGAATGCGTTTAGTTTTTAGTTGGGGTCCATTCAATTCTCCCGGGAAAAAACACACACTGAAGAACATTGGGGATCAATTTCAAGCCGGGAGATGATAAATGATATAAACATATCGAGAGGGACTAGCCCAAACCGATAAGCACAATATTGTGTGCTGCTCATGCTCTAAGTGTATTGGGCTTTGAGGACAAACATCGATCTTCTACACAATACAATCTATGGTTGCTCCACGTCACCGGTGAAATGCAAACGCTATCCTGGCTGTTTGGGGAGTTTCTTCTGTCGCGGAACAGTATGACAGTGGTGTGCAGCCCTTGTTTGCTTGACTTGACACGGAACCAGCCATAGCACTTTCCAACTAGATATTAGTCTAATATTAGTTGTCTATGTAATTCTATCTTCGGGGAAGGAGCTTCGCAGTAAGACCATCATGCGACTCTTCTGAATCTCTCAAAACGGCAACTCCTTGGCCCCCTCTATGCTCCCCTCACTGCTGAAGTGCATTGGCCAAACAAGACTTACGGCTTTTACTTGCCACTCACATCCTCAAACATGGCCTAAACAAGTGAGTGCGGAGATAGGTGGCCAACCATCCCCGCCAAAATGCAGCCATGAGCCGGCCCAAGGTCCAAGCTCCCCCCAAAACCAAACTCCAGGGACACTTCGGTTGAATGTCTGGTTTTCAGGCTGTCTCAGCCCTTGGCCGTAACCAATCATTCATTTTCGGGTCCACAGGTGATTCTCAAAACTTATCAAAACTTGGCCCACATCTGGGGTACACAAATGCCGCATACTTCGGAGTCTGTTTCATATGTAGTCAACCCAATATAACATAGTTTTGGAGTTTTGGACCCCAGGACATGCAAACAAATCGTCCAAAGAAGTTTCAGGGACGGGCTGTGTCCTCGCCATCGCCATCACTTGGATCCCGGCAGAGCAGCGTGGGATACTTGGCCAAGTTGAAGCCCAGCCTGAGAAGGCTCTGGGCTTGTGGGGTGTGGGGAACCCCCCAAGCAAGTGGTTTCGCCTTGGTTTCCCTGGGAAAAAAAAGAAAACAATCCAAACCAGGGTGCCCTAAAAAAGAAAGACGCACCCGGATCCATTCCTTTCGGTCCTTTGGGAAGCAACAGGCTGCTGGCGGCCAGTTTTGATGGACGCGACCCCAATGAACGATCTACACGCTGTCGCCAGCACATCTTTGGTCCGACGCTTCAAATGGGTCTGTCATGCGTTTGTTGGAAATTACCCATTTGTTTGTCTTTTTTTAAATGCCTTTTCTTGACGGTAACCCCCTTGTTGTTCGGGTTTGAAGGGAAAGCAACGGAACCACCGCAGCCACTTTGGGGCCAATGGCACCAATTCGCCCGCGCAAAGCTCCAATGTCTCGCTTGGATTCCCGGCAGCACAGCGCTGCTCAAGCCGCGGCCCTGGCGATACGTGACACGTATATAGAACCTGCGGTGACAGGCATGGCTGTGGTTGTCAAACCCAGGAAACCCCTGGTGAACATAAAAATATGGAGCCATATACCAGGGGCACAGGGTTTCATCCAAATACCCCACAAAACCCCTGGTGAACAAATAAAAATAGGTGGCAAATGGATCGGTTGCCTGAGGTCACAGCCCCAGGAACTTAGGCGGTTGGTCTGAAAATCTTTGCCGAAAAAGGCTCCAAGCGATCCCACCAAACCGCAGGTTGAAGTTTGCGGCACATAGACATGGCCTGGCCCGACCCCCAAAAGTGACCACAACTTTCTGCGGTGTTGAAGGGGCCATTGAGGAAACCAGGCTCACTGAAGCACTGGCGTGGCCGCTGCACCAACAGGCTACCAAACATGTTTCGGTCACTACTTCCTCTAGCTCACTTTTCCAAAGCACCTGGAAGCAAAAGGTGAAGCCTTTGGGACCTTTACTAAATATGGACCACAACAGGGAAAAACCAAAACAAAAAAGTCGGCTTTGAGGCATCTGAGCTACTACGTTCCAGCAACTCCCTAAATATGGGCCACAACAGGACAACCAACAGGTCGGCTTTGGGCGACTCGGCCGCTCCGCTGGACTCCCCGGCCTCCGCCTTCTTTCGGCAGTGGATTCGCACCGCGTGCTGCGCGGCGAGCTCCTGCGGAAACCACTCGAAGCGAAAGGACCCCCCGCAACTGCAGGCAAGTTGCGGCGATCGCATGACACATATGGCCGTGGGTCACAAAAAGGTACCCAACATTTTTTGACCCCGGCAAATGGAACCAAGGACTCAAACCTGCGGTCCCCTGGCGTAATTTTTGACCCATACCCTGGCCTAGTGAGTGTCCGCTAGGGCTTTCCTCCAAAAGGCCCTGGAAAGGTCTCTCACTTCACAGATCTGGACATATCTGGATATCAAAGGGCACTCTGGGACACCCCAACAATGCTCAGAACTGGTAAACCAGGCCATGTTGAAAAGTTGATGCTGTTAACCAACATTCTTCCGATCAGAAAGGTTCGGACACACTTGCAAAAAAAACTGCCGGTTCGCACCACCCCGCGCCTTGGCAATCTTCTCTGTTTCCTGGCAATGGCATGCACGCACGCCACAAGACCCTGGGGTCTGGCCATAAATCGGAAGCCGTATCCTTCTGACATGAGAGGCTCCCGAAAAAAAGGAAACCCATTTTTACCGTTTTATTTGTTTTTATTTTTCTATTTTTTTACAACAGCACGTGGTGCTGATTCACCAAGGTGATTTTCTCAAAGGATGCCCTCGTCCAAGCCCTCTGCTCGAAACCAAGAACCCTAAGCAGTATATGCTTGCCCATGGCCGGGCTAGTGCAACCTTCGCTTGGCGCCTTTGGCAGGTACAGGAGCCCCTCTGGAGCCAAAGAGGGAATGACACTTTGCGTGGCCAAATCACACAGCACATGCAAACATGCTCCTGCATGGGTGCCGGAGTGTTGAAGGAGACAAGCGCTGCTTGGCTTGTGCTCGGTTCTCCTATAGTTTGCACATATCCATTTAGTTTAGGATAACTCATCTGGATAAAGACACCCACCAGCTGAGTCAGCTAAGCACTCCCTTCGGGCCCAAGACACTTTCTGATCCTTGATCTTGCATCTTGGGAGGTACTTCCAGTGTGGCAACAAAGAGCCTGTGCCGCTCATCCTAACCTTGCAACTTGACGTCTGACATCGCGCTGTACCACACTTTCCGCGCGTTCAGCGCAATGATACAAATTGCTGCTGCGTCAGTGGGGATGCACAAATTGAGAACAACACTCATGGTCACTTGGCGGAGGGGTTGCAATTTTTTTAAAAAACAAATTGGGCCGTTCCTCCAAAGGTGCATAGTGCTGTGTTGGTAGTCAGCAAGATATGCTGCCCAGCTGTTGAGAAAGTATAGATGGGGCAGGTGTAGTAAACTATGCGTTTCTATCGTGAAAGGGCTGTAAACCAGGGTTGTCCCGGCATTTGGCGCCAAGTTCCAATGTTTCAAAGCTAACCCCTGCTGGTGGTTGTATGACAATTGCGCATGGCAACTCAAGTCCTCATGAATTCCAACGTGAATGCACTGGCGACATGGTTGGAATCCTTCATCTTGCTTGTGACGTCGCCCAGCGCTGCATTTTCCCATGTTACCAAGCAATGAGCAAGTTCGGGGACCTGTCGAACATTGGAGCTGTGTTGAAACCCAGGCTTCGTGGCCGGCCGGCCACAAAGCTGCAAAGCTCCGATAGCCGGGCCTGGCTGCCAGGGCTCTCATCATCAACAATGATCAGCCTGAGCTCAGCAAATGCTCAAATGCTCGTCGCCTAGGATGCTCAAAAACACGCAACAAACAGCCCCAACATCCGTGATGTCACTTGCACTCCCCTGCAAATAGACACATCGGACATAGTTTGACTGGTTCGACGACTTTGCAGGTCTCCAACTAAACCACACTCTCCAACCGTCAGGAAGATTACAATGTTTGCGCAGAATTGTGCCAAGGAAAGGGATGACAGCAACCATTCTGCCAAGGGCCCTGCTCAACGGTGAGTCCTGCATCCTGGCGCAGACTGGTGATGAGCTTTTGCAGCCCGTGGTGGGTCTTTTCCCTTTTCGTTGGGCTGGATCAACCTCTTCAAACACGAACTGTCCACATATCTTTTGGGGAATTCCCTCCGTCTTCTTTCGCTGCTGCAATCGGCATCTTTCTCCTATAGGGGCAAACGTTAAAGTGCGGCCAGCTGGAAATACAGCCAACTCGACCCAAGGACCCGCAGGTTGCAGTCCGCAGGTCACAGAATGAAACTTTTGGCTAGTTCTGGTTTACCACAAACATGAGCCACACAGCACTAGATCTAAACACTCAACCGATGCCGAGGAAATTGAAATTCCTTGCGTCGTCCCTTTGAACTGGCCCATGGGAACCTCACCTCCCGTGCAAAACCGGGGGCCATGGATTCCTGCCGATGCGAGCTCACACCAAGGGTAACGGCTCCGAGTACACCCTTGACCTCCGGGCAACCTTTGAACCTTGCCAGCGTTAAGTGGCTCTGTCTTTCTCCTCGTGTGGTCGATTTGGGCGCTTTGATTTGATGTGCGCTTTCGTGCCCAGAGATCTTTTCTTAGCCTTTGGCTGGGGGCCCGCATCCTGGGCCAGGAAGGAGCAACCCGTCGGCTAGGGGTGACACTTTTCTGTGCCACTTCATAACAAAGCTACCCAATTGGAGTGACATGCTGGCAATGGGACACATTCCAATGCCATCCAATGCCCCTGTGCCTTGGCTGCAGCGAAAAGGCGCTCGCCAAGGGGCCGGATGTTTTCCGTCTCATTGTACGTGGGCACCTCAGATGCACAGAGGTTTCCCAGTTTCCCACTTCTTGTGTTTCTTGTCGGATTCTGGGTGGCTCTTTGGCACAAACTATACCAGCACAAGGCCAGCCAAAACAAAGGAGCTAGCATCGTGGCTTTAAGTGCCTGTCTGCTTCCTGAACCACATCTATGTCCTGTGAATCAACAGGGCGCTTACGAAAAAGGGACAAGTATATAGTTTGAAACATGTTCCAGACCCCCTATCTGGTGTATACCCAAACCCAGAGTTAGTTTGGGCTGGAGTGTCCTCACCCAAGCTTCCGAGGAAAAAAAAAAAGGGGGACAAAAAAAGAACAGGCAATGCTCGGACTCCTTTTGGGTTCCCCCTGCGTTTCCAAGCCACCATTAAAACCATGGGGGATTCATATTTCACCACCATTGTTTACCTTTCAGGATTGTCGTCCAAATTGAGTCAACCATGGGCATTCTTTTCATACGGGCCAGGAACCAAAAAATACCCCCTGGCACCAGGCGCCCCTGCAATGACTGACAGCTCCTTCTTGCCCTTCGGAGCTCCTTGTCGATTCGAGAAGACAAACTCCGCTTACCGCGAACCACACCACTGGGTGGCCGTTGGTAGGGAGACAAATGGCAGACTTGGACAGAACAGGCGCCTTTTTATGACAGAATACAAAAGACAGCCTTTTTTCTTCACGCCCCCTCGCCCAAAAAAAAGAAAAGACAAGTGAACAACAGAACAACAAAAGATCTGCCATGTTTCTTCATCACCAAGCAAAAGCGAAAACAGATTGGCAGAATGAGATTGCTTGCATGTCCCGGCGGCATCTGCATGGCCTCATGGCCTCTAGAATTTGGACGGAGGAATTTTGGAGGACAATACGATCGCCAGGCCTTCGCCGCCTTTCCGGCGCGCCGCCATCCGAACTCGGCGTATCTCAAGAATGGGACGGGGGGAGGGGGATGCCCTGGGAGTGGTCCTTTGGAATTTGATTGAAACCCGAAAAAGAGTACCTGTTCTCAAACTGGTGGACCTCTTTCACTTTTTTCAAAGGAAAGCCCAGAGGTAACCAAGGCCATTTCAGATCGCAATCTTCAAACATGCCATGTGGGGTTTGCTGTTGAATCACCCTTCCTGACGAAAAAAAAACAGCGCGCAAGAGATATTTGTGTTGTGTGTGTGTGTTGTTTGTTTGTGTGTGTGTGTGTGTGCGTGCGTGCGTGTGTGTGCGGGAGTGTGTGCGGGAGTGTGTGCGGGAGTGTGTGCGGGTGTGTTCAGTTTGCGTGCGCGCGCGGGTGTGTGCGCGTGTGCGTGTGTGTGCGTGTGCGTGTGCGTGTGGGTGCGTGGGCGTGTGGGTGCGTGGGTGCGTGGGTGGGTGGGTGGGTGGGTGTGTGGGTGTGTGGGTGTGTGGGTGTGTGGGTGTGTGGGTGTGTGGGTGTGTGGGTGTGTGGGTGTTTGGGTGCGTGCGTGCGTGGGTGTGTGGGTGTGTGGGTGTGTGGGTGTGTGGGTGTGTGGGTGTGTGGGTGTGTGGGTGTGTGGGTGTGTGGGTGTGTGGGTGTGTGTGTGTGTGGGTGTGTGTGTGTTGGTGTGTGTGTGTGTGTGTGTTGGTGTGTGTGTGTGTGTGTTGGTGTGTGTGTGTGTGTTGGTGTGTGTGTGTGTGTGTGTGTGTGCGTTATGTGTACGTTGTGGTGAGTTGTAGTGGCGTGTGTGATGTGCGTTGTGCGTGGTGGCGTGTGCGCGTTGGTGCGCATGCGTAGCGCGATGTGCGTTGTCAGTATAGTTAGATATGAAAAGATGCTAATATGCGCGTAAGCATTATGTGTTACATGCTAATAATATGCAGTAATATCATAATAAATAGTAAATATTAGGTGTATATAATGGCGTGCGTATATGCGTATGCTGTGCGTGCGTGCGTGCGTGCGTGCGTGCGTGCGTGCGTGCGTGCGTGCGTGCGTGCGTGCGTGCGTGCGTGCGTGCGTGCGTGCGTGCGTGCGTGCGTGCGTGCGTGCGTGCGTGCGTGCGTGCGTGCGTGCGTGCGTGCGTGCGTGCGTGCGTGCGTGCGTGCGTGCGTGCGTGCGTGCGTGCGTGCGTGCGTGCGTGCGTGTGTGTGTGTGTGTGTGTGGGGGGTTGGGGTGTTCGTGAGCGTGTGCGTGTGCGTGTGCGTGTGTGTGCGCGCGCGTGTGCTCTATTCGTGTCTAGAGGTGTAGCTGACTTCTAGTGAATCTTCAGCTGTTTTGCAAAGCATAGCACGTGCCTCGCATATTGAGCAGCTTATGACATGTCCAGCTATCTGGTTTCTGGTATCCGCGATGTATGTCTCTGGGGAACATTAAAGGCAAACACAGCAAGACTTCTGGAACACCATGGAAAAAGTATGTGCCAGTGTGACTGATAGAATGCGTAGAACATTGGCAGTTGAAACAAACAACAACTTTCGTTGTTAGCGTTCTTCCCCCTCATACGCAGGGGCCAGCTTGTTCTTTTTGGGACGTAACATGCTTCCTTCAAAGGCATTTGTAAAACAAGGCAAACGCTGGGTGTTTGCACGTTCTATGTCTTCAAGACTCCAGAATGGCTTGCATTCGCTTTACTCATTCGTCTCACCTCATTCACCCCGAAGGTCTGAACCTTGTGCCGAAACATGGCCTGCCTGTCGCCAAGGAAAATCGCAGGACGCACGTCGGCGCCTTCTCTGGGTGTCTTTGCTCACAGATGTATTTTTTTGGGAACGGATTCTGGAAGAGAAGCCAAGCACTGGGTCATGGTGCCCTTGAAGGATCCTTACCAGTCTAAACCCACCCATAAGAGCTGATGAACATCCCTACCCACTGCCAAGGATTTTGACCCAGTGCTCTGGACACGGGGTCCTTGGCTGCACAAACGTTTCATGTCGTTCACTGGTGTCATCCCCCCCGCAAATCTTGTACAACCAGTGAAGCTTAAAAAATGCCAATTAACTGAACAGGAACTTCCCGAATCTTGGACAACCAATCCCCCCAAAAGAAGAAACGGTGCCATGCTCAAAACTCCCTCTCCGGGACACGTTTCGTAGAGACCCTCGCAAAGTTTCGGATTCTCAGGTCCTCTGAGATCCCGGCACAGGCCTCAAGGGCTCGCGAGAATCTCAACTGTCTCCTTGGTTTGCCTTTGAAGCATCCCCAAAAACAGTTAGTACCCTCATGCAGAGGGTCCCTTGGTACCTCATGAGGATGGCTTTTGGGGGGGCAAAAGGGGTCTAAGTACCTCCTTTGAAGGCACTTGGACCCTCATCATGTGTATATATATATATATACATAGAATATCTACAATAAGACACATATATGATATGGAGTCTGGAGCCCTCAAAGTCCAAGCCATACGGAACTTACTCAGATCTTCGAAACTTGAAACCTTCACTGTCCGAATGTGTGCCGCCAGCTGGAGTCAGAATCACGTGGACTTTTGATTCGATAGTTTCTGCTACTAAATCAGCAGACTATATATTATAGATACCAAGTGGATGAAGGAGCAATGTCAATAGGACAAAGTAAGCGTACTATTCAACTGGTCAACACATCCGCCATCACTGCCGCTCAAGTCGGTCGAGAGTGAAGATCAAAATGGTGGACACACCCATCAGTTAACAAAGCCGTGTTTTCTTCGGACCAACATAACGAATGACGGAATCACATGTTGCGAGCTCGATTAGACTCATCGCACATTCGACGGTCTTGTAGACTAAAGTGGTCGGCACCGCCGACACCACCAAACTTCTAGTCAAGAAAGCTCTTTTTGCTGATTAACTTGAGGAAAAGGGTTCAATACCATATGTACATCTTCATATCATGCTTAAAGCGATCCATGGGCCTTGGAAGGGGCTGATGCGTGCCATTGTATCCCTTCATTGCTTGGGGAGCGGTCATGCTTGTCTAACATCGCAAAAGACAGCTAAGGGGGTGAGGAACATGCAGCATGATCGCCTTGTGTGCGCAATCTGAATGTGGATTGAAATAGGGGACACCCAATTATTGGTATGTCCTTTCGTCTGACTTGAAAGCTGCCCATATGCCAACACTCAGCCGTCTTGCCAGCCCCCCTTCCAAGCCCGCCTCACTGAGAGACTCCAGCTTTCAAAGCTCGAGCAGCGGCGGAGCAGGGGCGCACGTGCAAAAGTCTCTTCAGGCCTTCTGCTTTGCTATTTTCATGTGAAAAGCAGGTAGGTTACCCTCACACCGACAACATGGAAGCTGATTTTAGGCACTTAGAGAGTCCTGAGGAAATGGTCTTGCCTCCAGTGAAGTCGGCGGAAGCGCATATCCGGTTGCGAGAGCTGGCGCCCTCTGCCGGAAAAAAAAAAGCACACACAATGGCCCCTAGTTTTCAGCACCGCTTCATACTCTGACATCTTTCGATCTCAAACACGGCAGGCATGTTTGTCTTTCACATAGGGCAAGGGCCCTTGCCCATCTCCAATTCCCACAGGCGATGCCCTTGGCGCTTGTCCTTGCAGAAAGGGATTCTCTGATCGAAATTCTGTATCGCTTGTCTCCGTTTTTTTCTGCACAGGCTGGCTGTTCAGAGGGCCAACGGCCAAACCACCAACGGCCAAACCGCCCGCTCCATTCCGACCATGCCTTGACTGCCATCCGGCGTCAGGATCCATCTGTAGGAAGGGCTCGAAAAAGCCCTGCGTTTTTGTGCGCTGCACGTGGGAAGCCAGCTGATCTCTGTGTTCACCGTGCTTTCGGCTTGTTCCATTTGCCGTTTGAGGCAAGCATCAACATCTGCCCATATCTTCCAGTGCCTGAGATTGGAATGTCCGAATTTTGTCCAAAGCAAAGTGCTCGAGTCCGACCTTTGCTTTTGACAGGCTTCGCTTGCCGCTGCCATGATTTTGCTTGTTCAAGAAAGTGAAAGCCTGCGGGTTCTCTGACGTGAGGCGCACACGCACAGCATTTCTAACTTGCACACTGACCCCAAACAAATCCATCCCAGTTGAACATCTGCTTGCATAAAAGCTCTTGCAGTCACCAGTGCTAGCTGCAAGAAAAACCAAACCTCAAGCTAACACCTGGTATGGCAACAGGTCTGACTGCGCACGCCAAGTTGGCCCGCTGCAATGGCAAAGACACTTGACGCTGCAGCTGCCACGCGCTGGGGTTTTGACATCTCGATCTTTGTCGACTTCTTGCAACCTTTTGCTGCACAACCTTGCCCAAAGCCATTCTGTCTGCAAGGTCCAAAACCGGTTTGTGAATGCTGCAACTCATTGATCGTGGCCCACCTTTGCATCATTCCCACTGCAAATTGACATGGAACCCACAAAAGGGGCCAAACCAACAAATCCTCAGCATACGCAGCATACGCAGCGCTTCTGGGGTTCCATGTTAATCTGCAGGGGATAGGATACACATGGCGCGTGATCTGAGTGCTCACGGCACGTCACTGCGATCCCGCGTCCACTTTGGAGTGGGGCTGGACTTCCTTCTTCGCCTCGGCACAGCCAGCAAAGCACGCTCAGGGCGATATGGAACCGGGCAAGCTGATCTTACAAATTGAGAAGCTTCTCTGGGCGCCAATCACTATTCACAAAACTGAAATAAATAACGGAAGTTCTCCCTGCAATGGACCTTCTTGGCTGACGTTGGAAGGGGAGCAAACAAAAAATAGCAGTTAAGTGGTTGGATTTCAACCACTAAATTACAATAAGCAAAAATGCTAGAGATGTTTCCCAACAACCGAATCATGGCAATGGAGCTCGCTTTACCCCAGATTCGTGAGCTCGTGAAACTTTGCGCAGACCCTATGAGCAGCTAATATGGGTGTGGCTCAAAATTAACCAGGAGGGGTTACGCAGGTTTTGGTCCATGTTTCCACTTACCAGGCTTGGATTTTGGTACCGGTTTTTTGAGCCACAGCCATATTGTTGCCTAGTCATGTTGCTAACACTGCCCTGAATCGTTCTGTTAAACAAAAGCACACATCGTATGGCAAGAATCAAGGACCCATCCCAAGGAAACGAAACGACCTGACAGGCACCCAAAGCCGTATGAGCGCCAGAGCCATTCTCCCGCCTCAGCCTCTTTGGCCGCAAGGTATCCTGCGCCGCGAAGAGCAGTGAATAGATGGTATCAGTGCAACAGCCTCTGAACAAGCAAAAACAACTACCCGTCCATCTCCGTGAGTTTCTTTTCGGGAAATTTGACCATCATTGAACACCCGCGCCTCGCCTTTTCATTTGAGCCGCACCGGAAAAAAACATGTTGTGGGCTCCCCATGCTCCCCCTTTTTTAAGACAAGCCAAGGTAGAGAATCGACTTGCACATTTTGGATGCTTAGGGTGCTACTTAGTAGGAGCAATTCAGGTAAATCTTCCAAGTGCATCAAAGTTCAGGTGGCAAAACTGCCTCGAAGGTAAACAAACATATTCGCTTGGAGAGTGATGTGGGGTGTTTCTCAAACTTAGGGGCCGATTCCTCCAGCTGGTTAAACTTCCCTTTTGGTTTCCATTTACCATCCAAAACGGATCAAAATGGAATTTCCTTTGAGACAAGCGCGCGCATCAGAAACTCCCCCTTTCAAGTCCGCTCCGAATCAGGATATGGGGAAATTCTCAATTATATGGCTCCGTGTGGGAACTTGATACCAAAAAGCGGCGCTAGTTTTGACCCTCGCCCATATAATATGGGAGTTTCTCAAGATTGTGTGGTTCTTGTTCTCTGCACAAATTCTCAAACCGTTGCAACACCTTCTGGCCCGGTCCACCTTCCCCCCCACATCCGGTCTTGGCAATGCGCAGGCACTGGCATCAGGGAAGGCTGGCCTGTCACCTGAGTCGGGTGCAGGCGGATAGGTGTTGCTTTCAGTGTCACTGGTTTTCCCCTGTTGCAGCTTTCTGTGGGTTCCAACAAAACATGTCGAGCCGCTTTTGGAGGCCTATTTTTTTGGAAAATGAGGGAGGCTGTTTCACACTTGGCCAGCGGGAAAGTTTTGAGAATGTCAAGTTTCGCCCAAAAGATTCGGTCAAGTTTTGAGAGGGTTGACCAGTGGGTTTTTTCAGGATAGCCTTGAAAATGGGATCCCTCGCGATTGAGGTAGAGCCCCCCGATCAATGTCAAAGTGAAGGGGTCAGATCAGGTTCCTTCAGCTCAACTGGGCCAAAAGCTCCAACTCCAAGTTGGGCACAGGGGTCATGATCTCTACCAAACGCGACTCTCTTCTGCTCAAACAAGAACTATATTAGTTGCAACAACACGGTGCTTACAACAAAACAACTTGTGCATGGCCGAGCGGTCGTTTTGGTTTGCGCTTCCCGCAAAATGCCCCATCCGTCACGCGGCTGTCCAGGCCGCGCCTTTCAGAGCTGACTTAAAGGACTTCTCCCAGTCCTGCGGCGGTGGGATTGAGCTTGGCTGGGCTGGAATCGCGTGGCTTGGTTCTGGGTTGGCTTGCTTTGGTTGCTTGGTCCGGGACAGGTACCCTCCCTCCAGCTAACATGGCAACCGACAGGGGCTCCCTTCAAAAGGAAATGAATCTTCCAGGTACCTCCCCACTGGTGCCATATTAGTTGGAGGAAGGGTAGGTCACAGTCTGCTGGCTTTTGCTTGGGCAGTTGGGCGTGCTTGGATTGGTCGGGTTGGGCTTGCTTCGGCTTGCTTGGCTCGCCTTTGTCGTGCGCTTGGGTTGGTTGCGTTTGGATTGGCCTAGCTTGGTTAGCATTGGCTGGGCTTGAGGGAAAGGTCGGGTAGGTGTCACTTGGAAGAGCCTGAGTCAAGAAGTTGCGCACTTCCCCAGCCCACCCTTTTGCCATTGGCCAACAAATCGGAGCAAGGCCAAACGGGGACTCAAAACGCGTTGAGCTCTGCCGTCAACTGGATGCGACAAGTTGTCGGGTCCAGATCAGGAGACCTTTCCAAGGAGGAGATTGCGATTCCCCAGATTAACTATGACAATGACAATGACAACAACAATAGTGCTAGTAATAGTGTAATTAAATATTCCGAAGGATTCTATTGCAGTTGTGGATGAGAATCTAACTACGAAGTGATGTTCAAGTCGCCTTCAGTAAAGTCGACGGCCTCCCAGGCAATACAACAAATCACTACTTTTGGGAGAACCTCCTTTTTCAGAAAACCTCGTTTTGGCAAAATCCTAATTTTCAGCGCAGGGCTCCTAGTCGAGTTTTGGACACGCGCCTCTTGGCTCACTTTTGCTGGCAGGGAGGTCTCTGAGATATCCGGCAGCGGACCCAGAGGCATGGCTCCAAACGCTCTTATTTTTTTTTAATACAATGCCAATGGCGCTTTTGTTCTGGTGCTTTGACTTTTTGGTGCGGTTGCTACTGTTGCTCGTGCTCTGTCGTTGTTCAGTGTATTCTCGTTGAGCCCTGGTGCTGTTGCTTTGAGCTGCCTCCTCTCTTTGCTCTTGTGTCCTCTTTAAGTTCTACTTGTCGATTGAAATGTGACGGCCACAGGCATGCCGCGTGTGCTCGGAGAACCATGAAAGCTTCACTAACTATATTGAAATCAGCGCATATGGCTGTGGGTCAAAAATAGGTACCCAAAATGGAACCCTGGTAAAGGACTAAAATCTGCGGTCCCCTGGTGATTCAATATTGACCCACACCCCTATAGCTCCTGACAGCAAGTGTGAATCACAAGACTCACTGCCGCAAATTGGCCTTGCCCATAGGGCCGTGGTGTTACATATCCGAGCAGAAAGTAGCACCGCGGATTCCAAGAAGTGGCAAAAACACATACACGTTCTGCATAGGCAAACTTGGCGCAGCACCGGTAGAACAGCAACACAGAACAGAAAAGCTTGGCATGTGTGTATACCATTGTGCGTGGTCCTGAGAGTGACATTTTGAGAGAATCTTTCAATTCCCCGCAACCCAACTGCATCTGCACATACTGAACATGCTTGACACTCGAAGCACCTGCTGCCTCGTCTCAACAAGAGGCGGCAAACTTTGCCCTAACGGCAAGCAATAAGGCAAGTACAATTGATCATGTTGGAAAGAGACAAACAATATAACATAGTATTTGACCTGGTGGCGGATTGGAGGGTGTTTGAGCCAAAGTGAAGGTTCCATCCTCCAAAAGGGGTCAGTGCACTTCCACCTTTGCCGGTGTCGGGGTACTGCACCCTCTGAGCTTCCCTTTTTTCCACACCTTCCCCGCCTTCCCCGCCTTCCCCGCCTTCGGATCTCGGATCTTTTCCCCAGCTTCCTCCTTCGGAGTTCTCTGTAACTCGGACGCTCGCGACCTCGCGGCCTCTCCCCTCACGGGAGACGCCCGCGAGGCCCGAGGCTCTTCAGTGCGGCGCGCGGTGCTTCGCGCTGGCCAAAAACCAGTGGGACGAGTCCATTCGGCAAAGCGCTGTAGGCAAACGGGGGCAAATGGGTGTGTGTGTGTGTGTGCTTTTAAGGGTAGCCTTTTTGGGTCGGTGGTGCAGGGACACCAATCGGAAAACCAACATGTTGGTGGGACTGACACATGTCCAATGGCCAAACTTGGCTGCTTCAAAGAAAACCAATGCGAAACCTACCATCTGGAGTTTTCTCTTCATTGAGATACTTATGGATGTCTATCTCAAGCAAGTCTCATCGAACAATGCATGTGATCCTGTTGGCCTGTTTTGCGTGTGGCATCTGAAACTAATAAGCCCGGTTCAAAATCACTCGAAAGGGAATGCTCAACCCAGGCGTGCTGGGTCCACATTGGCCAGGAAGCAAAGCAAACACCGCATCAGATCCGACTCATTTTGATAAACACATTTGTTTTCAACCCACCTCTATTAATGTTTCATTGTGGTTCATATTTGCGAACCTTAAAATGCAAATTCAGTTCAAAAGAGATTACAGAAGCAATAAAAGGAGGACCCTCGAAAGTTCGCACACACCCAAATGTGTCGTTGTCTTGCTGTGCCAGAGACCAGCAGTCCCAGCGGTGGTGCCCAGTCTTTGGGCACGGTGGCAGTGCATCAAGATCATCCAGGGTCAACAATATGTGCAATCACCACAATGGTCATGGAAAAAAATGGGGTCGCCCGCCTGAATTTCTATGGGAAAGGTCAGGGGTATCCCCATGTTCCGGCCAAATTGATCATCGCCCGTGGGAATTTTCCACCGAAACTCTTTATGTTTTCCCCAATAGGGGACCGAGCGCCTTGGAATTCCCGTTGATCCGGGCAATGCCAGGCCCATCAAGTGAAAACTTGTTCGCATGCAAGAAAAAACATAGGGTAATTGGTTGAGCCTTTGATATCCAGAGTATTTAGCACCCGGATGGACGTTGGATCCTTGAGAAACTATTCCAGTTGCACACACACACATAGAGGGCTTGGATCTCGACACACCGCCACCAGACTCGGACAAGAGGGGCTGCCTGGCAGCAGGGCGCCGAGATGCTTAAATCTCCTTTTGGCCCTTTGCTTCCTTTCCATTTGGTCTCCCTCATACAGTAATTCAAGCAACCCCGGTTTGGTCTCCCCTTGAAGGGAACCGAATCGGGTGTGCTTGCTTCAACCGAATGCCCGTCTCTACCAGGCCTTGTAGCAAGCAGCCCAACACCCAAGCAGGGTGCCCCCTGACCGGTGATGCGACGGTTATTCCAACAGCAAGCTTTGGCTGGTCCACTAAGGGCTTGTCTTTTCGCACTCATGGCGACTCGGTCCAGTACCAGCGGCAACTTGTATATGCCAAACACCAAGAAGCATCAGAAGCATCATTTTCTGGCGCTTCCTGATTGTTGCACTTGCCACCGGCGCTGAACCTGCATTACTGTAATTTGTAATTCTCCCAAGCAACATGTTTGGCTTCGGGTACTCATGCTCAGTCCACGAGGATCTCGATGTCGTCCTTTGGAACGGTGGAATAGTTCTCGTACCTCAGGCACGCAGTTTGAGACGAGGAGTCTCCGCCACTTGCTGGGATCCCCTACGAAACAATGTTACCCATAACTCCCCGAGCATGGCCCGTCTCACGCCAGGAAACGTGACAAGTGCCCTATTGAAACCAGTCCTTGGCCACCTTCTCAAAGTCAATCTCCAGAGGATCAAGGCAAATGACTAAAATGACTCTTGGCTTGGACTACTGAGAAGAGCCATGACACAGAATCCTTCATGCCACTTTGCCACCTGGCCTCCGATTGGGAACGCAAGGCGGTTCCGTTGCAAAACAAGCCAACCGTGTCCACCACAGGTTTGACCAGCTGGAAGCAATAGGGAAAAAGGTGATGCTTGGTGAAAGCTGTGGACCATGGTCATGGCTTCCGTAGGGATGCACTGGTTGTCTAATCCCCCATGGAAGGATCCATCCCTAAGTACCCAGGCGAAACTCATTCAACCCCCACTAAACAAATCCATAAGCCCTGAGCAGGTGACTCAGGTGGTACCACTGCATGTGACTGGTATCCAAAGCTTATGCAAGCCGCCGAGAAACACATGCAAAAGAGCATGACATGGTCCTTGCCCCAGATCTTCAAGGAAGAAACAATGCCAGGTCATCTCTACTCTTGGTATGGTAGCGAAAAACTTTGCTTTTTGCAGACCCCCAGTAAAAATGAACAGACCCAAAAAACTAAAAACAAAGAAAAACATGCCAAGAGCAATGCCAGGTGTCTAGGCTGCTGTGGAAGTCTCAAAGGTAAGGGCCCCTTTCTGGGGCACTAGCGTCGTTGCCGCCTCTCCGACGGGGGTCCGAGAGGAAAGGCACCGTCCCATCAAAGACGCGTTCAATGCGGACGGTCTCGACCCGGATGTGTTGAGCCCTAGAATTGTTTGCCCAAGAACCACAAAACAAGTACGGGACGCTCAATTGGTCTGCCCTTTCCTTGGTTGCTGTTGACCCCTCTGCAAAAAGTTTAACTTTTCGTGGGTTTAGGGGAAACCCCCAAAAGAATTCAACCGAAAAGTTAAAGTCTAAAGATCCAACCCAATAGCAGTCAAGTTTGACACCAAACCGCAAAAGGCATTCCCTGCATAATTCGACACTAGCGTCATTGCTGCCTTTGGAGGGGGTCCGACAAGGGGCACGTCTGCCCTTTCACACCAACCCGCCAAAGGCGTTCCCTGCATAACGCGCAGGTCGCAAAGTTCTTCGTGGGCTTCGAGGGGCGCGGCGCCGCAGCACTCCATGCGCCGCATGGTGCCCACCGGCGCGGTCTTCTTCTGGTGGTGGTTCAGCTTGGAGTCCTACGTGGCAGGTCGGGGCCTTCAGTGAGAGGAACGGGCCCTGGGACCTCCCACTTAGACGTTCCTTGACAGGTAAGAGGAGACTACAAGTAGGGTACCTACTGTGGATGCTTGCGAAATCCGCTTCTCGCACCACCGAACTCAGAAACCCTGGTGTATGGTTCGATTCCCCAACGTAAATACCAATAAGCAATGGTTTCAACCATGGTGTCAATGGTGATTCCCCTGTAAATACCAACAAGCAATGGTTTCAACCATGGTTTCATTTCGTGGTGCGAATTGGATTTCGCAACCATCCACAGTACGTAGTGCCAAAAAGTGGTCGGGGCCTTCGGAGAGGGGAGGAAGCTTCTACACTACCCTTTCGTACATAAGAAACCCTGGTGTTTCCTGCGTCTCAAAGATGCCTTGCAATCAGTTCAGAACTAAACCACTAAACCATTCTGTTCTCCCTCCCTCCGTCATCCCATCCCTGGTCTTGTGCAATTGTCCAAAACACCCCTGGAGCATGGAACCCTCACCACAGTACTGTTCACTGCCCCAGATCTCCCGCCCCTCCTGCACGAAGCGTCTCTTGATGCTCACCTGGCAAAGCTCGAGCGCAAGGCCCTCGCTTGGCACTTCCTCTGAACCACAAGTTGAGTGCTGGCTAAGACAATTAAAAAAAACCGACCGTGGCCGTGGTTTTCTTTTGTTGAGTGGCCATGAACCTCAAGAAAACGGCGGAAAGAAAAACCAGCTCTTACTGAGAGTATCACCACCAGCTGATTTCACCCCCCCCCCCAGCCAGCAGCCAGCAGCTGCCAGCAGAATATGTCCAAACCTGTTTTGAGCCCCCAAAAGCCCGCGGAACATCTGGTCCTCATCTTTTTGAGGTCCAACAAGTCCACCGAACTGAACACATTTGAGCGCTCTTCGAAGGGGCGCCTAAACGACGGCCTGTGTTTCTTGAGCCCATGACTGGGTCTCCAAACTTTCTTCTGACACGTCGGATCAATGCAGCAGTCACAGTGACCTGGTGCTGAAAGGGGCCCCGCCAGCAAGTGACATGCCCAACAAGTCTGAGAGATTGCTTCTATGGCTCTACACCGTACCGCGCCATACCTCTTCGTGTGCGTTTCTCTAACTATTCACACAATTAAGTGATGTCCACTCTCGGAAGCTTCCGAGACTTGTTCACTGGAACGTGTCAAGCTTTGCAAACGCTGCTTCAGTTGGCTACAGGGGTCTCTAAACTGTATGCTACCCTCAGCACAGGCGTTGACACCGGTCCCGATGGTGGATATGCTTTTGGCCTCTTTAAGCATCAGTAGAGGTTTGTCATAATGATATAACCCCCTTCCCCTCTGCGAGAGGAATCAACACCCAGATCTGACTTCCTGAGTGGATGGCTTGGGCAAACAAGTCTGAAAGGGTCCTCATTTACACGGGGACGTGTGCCAACCACTTAGGTTGTTCCCCAGAAAAGTTCACAACCACCCAGGCCATGAGAGAAAGGCCATGGGAGAAAGCCCCTTCGCCTCCAAAAATATCGCACAAGAGCTTCACTGGTGGAGCCATATAGAGGACCCCCCCGACCCCGCCCCACCCCACCAACCGCCAGCGAGCCTTGAAACCAAAGAAGCCCACCGCAACGCAGCAGACCACGCCGGCAAAGACCCTCGAATGGATTGGTCTCAAGCCCAGAGTGCCTTCCCCTTCTTTCCGCCCTCCCACCATTTATTTTGGGCGGTTGAATAGAAACCCACTCTCCTTTTGTTTGTTTGCTCTTTTCTAGTTTTCTGCTTCTTCTTTTTTTGGGGGGAGTGTTCCGAGACACTGGGAATGAAACGCCTTCGAGTAATGCAAAACATGGCAAGGTCAAGCGGCAAGACGTCCGCGCACAGACATAGAGAAACACAAGCGGACTGAAACTGCCCATGCTCCTGAATTCATAAACGACACCTTGCTTGAGGAATTGTTCTGTAATAATAATAATAATACTTGCTCCGTGCTCAGACGGGTCATTGTCCCACCAAACATTGCCCCACAGTAACAAGGGACACACCGAGAAACGCCGGAGACACTTTGAAAGCGAAACGGGGCCGTGCGACCCAACCCGCTTTGCTCCAAGGCGCATCAAGGAAATGCACATGAGCATCATCCACTTGCTCCGGCCCGAACCTGCCTTCCTGCAGCGAAGGAGCCCTGCAGCCCTGGACAAAATGACTTGTGGACGCTCTGAGTGGGTGGGTCCTTCCCAAACTAACAACACTGCCGTGACTCCCAGCAATTTTCTCAATTGTGTACAAGCGGCAGCCAGTGCTAAAAAAAAACAACTCGGGCGCTTTAGAACGGGCAGCAACGTGTACAGGCACAGCCGGGCTAAGGTGTGTTTACTCCCCTACCTTCGACAAGCCGGTGTTGAATTGGCGGCAGAACGTGAAGCTAAGCTTGGTCTCTGGGAATTCTACAGAAAGTTCGGCCCCTCAGAAATGCAGGTTGGCATCCTTTGTTACTTGCTATAAAGAAGACTCCTTTCCAAATCGAAGGCACGCATTGTACCCAATGGATGCTTTTGATAGGAATCAAACAAATTTTGGGAACAACCACAACAGGCTGGACCAGAAGTGCCCTCAACCGGAAACCCATGTTGATTGGCCAAAGGCAAAGAAAGCTCCTACAACTTTCCCTCGACCTTCCGTGAGCTGCCTCAAGGTCACCTTGACCTTACAGATTTGATGGCTGCCCTCTGCCCAACACGTTTTCACTGTGTGCAGGTTGGTGGGAAAATAAGCATGCTCGAAAAGCTTTAGAGATGCAAGGTCCAGCACAAAAGCCAAGAAAGCAGTTCAAACTACTGATGGGTCTGTGTGAAGATGAGGATTTGGCGCGAAAAAGGGGCTTTGGTTTTCCTGTTGGTTTCCGTTCAAAAGAAAACCTGCAGCCATATGGAACCTGCGCCTTTGCATCCAGGTCTCAGCAGCCCGTCACGCAGCACGATGGATTCCAGGTCAGTGGGGCGCACATCCTGCACTCGCGACTCGCGGAGCGGAGCCCAAGCAGCGCCGGTGGCTTTGTGTCGCCTGTGTGAGGTTCCTTTCAGAGGGGTCCACCACAAGTTTTGCGGAGTCTAAGTCTCAGTTGCCCAAAGGACCCAGCAATAATTGTTAACCTTTCGGGGCCATGACGAAAAATGGACCAAAATAGGAACACCAAAAGGTTAAAAGGTCGGCTTTGAACAACTGAGAAGCTCATCCCTTCAGCCCAGCTGCAACCCAGTGACCCTCGTAGAAACAGGGGATCCATTTTCCCTAGGTCCAAGGTCAAGGCGCAGGGCACATGTACCTCGAAGGGGACCATTTCGTTTTGAGGTTGGGCGGCTGGTGGCTCTGTTGCGTGCTTATGGGGACCAACTGATTGCAAAGTCATAGCACATCCCGACATGTGCCATACCAGGCCCTACCACAGGAAAGTCACCTTACACGGGCCCAAAAGGTGAACATCGGACTGACACGAAAAGGTAGTTGTAGGGACACCTGAGTCACCAACCCCTGTTCTTGCGCCAAGGCTCGATGACAAAGCTATCGCTGGCACTGGAGCCCTTGTTATCAGTGGCCACCACTTCCACACTCAACGAGCCTGCCGATGGCGTCGGGTCATGGGCTTTGCCCCATGGAGGAACACATGTAGATACATGTCTATTCCCACACCGGAAAGAACGGACCCCTCAAGTAAAGGAGCTTTGAACCCTTACACCCTAAATCCCAAGCTTGTTCAAACACCCAGTCGAGCTTCTCAATAGAGCTATCTAAACCTTGACTTCCACCATTGTATCTAACTGATGCTTAGTACAGTAAATTCTCATCAAAAGGCATTGCAGTGCAATGATGCCAGCATGTGACTTTCTGCATGCCAGGCGCAGCCAAGTTGACACTGACAGCGCCAGCACAACAACTACATCCAGCATGGGCACTGACATGCACCCTCCCACCCACCCAACCACCACCAACCAACCAACCGATCAATCACGTGCGCACGGACGCACTCGGACAATTTAGGTCGCCCTGGGGCATAGATTGCACCTTGGCCTGCCGCACCTGCCTTGCATGAAGTACATCGAGGGAAACACGTGCCCAAGCTATACGTGGATTTGCTATGTCAAGGTCCAGCGAAACTCCCCGCAGGCAACACCGATCCTTTGGACAACAGCTCGCATGCAACAGGAGACAAGGGAGTCAACCTTGAGTCCATATTTGTTATAGCCAGGGTTCGGAAAAGTGACATCTTCCAAATTGCCCACTACATGGTGGCTTCAAGGCAAGCAGTCCCCAAAGGTAATTTTGAGAACCTGGGAACATGTTCACTAAAACAAAAAAACAGTTTGCCCGTGACCAAGCTCAAGAGCCTGTCTCCGATGAGAGCGGGGTGCCAGTGAAGGTGCCCGTCTTTTCGTCGAAGTGCCTCATGCCAGCATTCGAACGCCCACATACCAAGGCTTGCATCACATATTCAGCTCCTGCATAAACATGAAAAACAAAACTCACCTCTTTGTCTCGAAGACAGTGGTCGGTATGTGTCGCTTCCATCTTCAGCTCCCAATTCCAGGACTGTTCCAATGCATCTGGCGAAGCAACAAAGCTGCAAGTTACCCGCTAGCCCAAGGCCCAAGACCCTCCCCCGCACCGCCCCCGACGCCCCCAAGCCCAAGCATCTGAAACCACACGCAATCAGCCCCGCCCAAACGCCATCCAGCCCAGCTTTTGTGGGCAAACATGAGCAAACACATGTACCTCTGTCTAGCTTCCCTTGGGCACTTGAAGACTTTGGAAGATTTAGGACTCCAACATAACACATGTGTAGCACTCCTTGATGGACATAACCCTAAAGCCTGGGGTTCCCGTGTTCAATTCTAGGTGCACTTCTTATACTTCGTTCTAATTTGGCAAGATTCATGTTGACGGATGTTCATATTCATAGCAGTGTTCCCTCCAAACAGTGACCCATCACCCCCGGCCCTCTCCCAAAGAGGGTCCCCGATCAAAATCTGCCAGTTCTGCTTACTCCGTCCATTTGGCTGTCACTTCGGGGACTTTGAAATTGGGAAGCTTCAGCTGATTGTTTTCCTTTACAATCCCAAATTTCGGGTGCGTCATGTCGGGGACTTCTCGAAAGCGGTGGCTTGGTTTCCCTTTCGCCCGCTTCCCTTCAAGGCAAACCCGCAAAAAGGGCCTCCAACGAAAAGAAGAAACAAAACAAGAAACACGGGACAGGACATGACTCCCACCTGGCACACCTCGCCGTTTTTTGAAGCCGCGCCGGGCTGCAGCCAGCTGGGCAGTGGCTTGCCATTGCTGAGGTGGGCCTCGTAGGAGACGGGCCCACTGCCGTCCGCATGGCCGAAGGTGCCCTTGGGCACCTCGAGCCGCGAACTCGAGTGCCCCGAAAGGTGAGTTTGGCTTGGGCAACGGGAAATGTCGGGGACACGCGTCTTTTTTTTGCTTTATCTTGTTTCGGGGGAGAGAAATTGGCTTGAGTCGGGGAAAAAGGGAAAAACCCGGAAAAACGCGTCTGTTGTTTTTTTTTTCTCGGTTGAGAAGGGGGGCCTCAGTGTGCCAACTTCTCGAGCACCTGCATTGGACTACACATATTGAAGCAAGATAACCCCAGGCCAATTGTAGGCAGATCGTCCATTACAGCAAACTGCAAACATGGTATCAATAACTGAAAGGTGAAGCTCAAGCTAGTTCTTCCACACATGGAGCGGGTCCAACCCATCAAGCACCCCATGTTTCAGCTCTTGTCAAAGGAGCTAGCAGGACCTCCCACGCCAACCCCGGTCGACCTTTTCTTTCCTTCCACCCATGATTTGCTTTTGGCGGCTTGCCTCTATCCTTCTACGATTATCGGAGTACCCTTCTCTTACCCTTGGCCAGTCGGCCAATGACTCTTGCTGGTTTCAAAAAAATACACATGGAACAACATCTTCCAAACCCCCATTGGGTCTGAACTTTCACATTGGACCCTTTTCTTGGAACTCTTTTGACAGCGCCAATTCATGTCCCACTTTGGAGGATTTTGGCCCACCATCTTCCCTTTGTCTTCGCCTGGGCCAAATCCAACCAACCCGACCACGACGGTCGTTCCAACCCACGGTCGCGGCCTGGAAGCGGAAGCCGTGGCCCACCACGGCCTTCGGCATGGCGCGGAAGTGCTGCAGCGGCAGCATGGGCCCCCGGAGCTTCGAGGAGCCGGGCGCGGCATCTCGGATCGGATCGGATCGGATTCAGAGGGCTTCCGTTTAAACGGATCGCATGGAGCGCAGGGATCTTTTGCCACGTGGCAACCTAAAATCCAGTTTCCCACACTTCAGAAAGAACTCAATCCATTTTGGAGGATTTCTCTGGTGACGGTCCTCCAGATTGATCTGCAGTTGACATTAAACCCCCCTCCAAAAGTTGGAGTCCGCTCCATTTACTGAGGACTCCAACGCTCCCGGAGGAGACCTGTGGCATTTGCCAGGCCACGCCCCGTGATGTTGATCAAGAAGCTCTCGTTGACGGCTGCGTCCCCGCTGTCTCGCGCGGTGACCCTGAGGAAAGTCGCCGGGAGTTGCCAAGCGCAGGCAGTTTTCCCTGAAATCACAGGCTGCTGACATCGAAATCGGGTTCCCTGAAGAAAAAAAAAGCACCGGGGGGGGGGGTCTCAAAGAACTATCGTTGGGAAATGCCCAGACTGGCTGCACTGCTCAGGACTGCCATCTCTGTTGCCAGAAAAGACTTTCCCGCAACCTGCTTTTAGCTAGGAGGCTCCCTGGCATGACGAGGAATGCCTATAGAGTATCCTACAGCATGAGAATCAGTGGCACAGGGAGGATGCTCTGAGAGCTTTTCAGGAATTGCAGGAAGAAGTTGTCAACGCATGGTTCGCCCCAAAATATTCCCAACACCCAACAAGGGTGCCTTCCCCTTTCCCCTTGGTGGACCTTTCGCACAAACCTACACAAGAGTGACGTGAAAAACCCGAGTTCACCCATGTTTCGTCGAGTTCTCCCCCGCCAAGCCAAGCAGCTTCACAGCAATCACGCCCGAGTCACCTGCAGTCACACCCAGAGCTCAAAGACCAGTTTGGGGCCACCAAATTGGAGGTTGTAGGACCTGCATTTTTTATACCTAGGATCGCTTGTATAGGTATGGTGTCCTAATTCAGAATCCTGCGAATGCTTTGAGGGTCGCTTTTATGGAAAGTGTGTTTCACCCGCGAAAATAAATTTTAACAAAAAAACAATGTGTAAAATTGGACGTGGCAACGCTGACCAAACCCGGGATCGTAACCGAGACCCCCAACCCAACCCTTCCCCCCCTCCCCCTTTCACTAGAGAGGCTCCACATGACTGGTGGCACTGTTGAGGGCTGGTGCCCCTACATTAAATAATTATCACGGGCCACACTATGATCCATAAGCCACGAACCCTTTACTAAAGTGACAACAACAAGTTCGATTGAACAATGCATCGCACCGCAACAAATCTACACCATCTGCGCATGGCCTCACCGTGCTTGTTTGACTGACCGAAGTCAGGTTGGAATCAACAACAAAGGTTCTGCTCGCTCAAACGTTTTCGAAGCGTGTGGACGTCTTTGTCGAAAGCAAACTTCAAGCAAGCTCTATCTTTCGTTCCTTCATCGGCTAGGCAAGAGTTGCTTTGGGGGCCTCCGCGTGAGCTCGCAGTCACGCTGTCGGGAATCGAATTCAATTGGGGGCCCCCACGGTTTGCATCTTTCGCATGAGGAGTTTCGTCAGACAGGGCCAGGTGTCGAATGTAGTCGTGATCGTCTCCATGGGCATGGCTCAAACAGTGTCAGCACGGAAGGCAAACAAAGAGCCCAAGCCAAACGTACAGGACGCCAAGGGGTGTTTATACATGAGCCAGCCGGACAGAGCTTCTTAGGATCATGATCAAATCCTCTCATAGGAATCTGTTCAATGGTGCCCAATCCACTTTTGAGGGGGTGATGACCACCACGAGCAGCCTGGGCGTTTGATGGCTTTTGAGCATGGCATACATACAGTAAGTTGGCAAAATAACTCCACAAAAGGAAGTCAACCTAGCAAAGGTACACATAAACAGTCACTACACCTGAAATGGGCTGTATAAATATAATATATATATATATATATATATGTATACATATATACCTACACACACACAACATTTATGCTCTTTAAGGACCCCCCCCCCCCAAAGCCGTGGTTTCCCCTACGGCCCCCCCCCGGTCAGCTTCTGCATTCCACCGAGCAGCCCTCCGAGGGCGTGCCGCTGAAGCTGGCGCTGGCCGGGTCGAAGTGGAGCCATTTGGGCAGCGCCTTGCCATCCGCCAAGGCGGCCGTGAGGTGCAGCTCCTCGTCTTCCTCGGCGTCGCTTTTTGGCTGTGGGTACACCCTCGCCGTGCCCACACAGACACATCGGGCCGAGTGAGGATGCTGCATGTCAAAGGGTGTTAAATGGCTGTGGGTCAGAACCAATGGTTCCATTTTGGGGTAGGTGAATTCACCACCCATTTTAGAAACGATTTTAGTGGTTGGATTGGGATGTTCACTAGGGGCTAACCAATTTGGCTTTTGACCCATGGCCATTTCACCTACCTGGCACTGGGAGGGTACCCGGAAGATCAGCTTCCTCTTAGACTTATAGAAAGGAGCCCCCATGTCAGGTGCTCTGTTAGTGGGGGGGACGGGTATACTTCGACAAGTTCTGGGCGTCAATTTGCGGGTTAAATCGCCTATCTACCCACAAATTCCGGGGCTCAATGGTGGTGTTCCTTTCAAACAAGGGCACCCTCAATTTTTCTGGACACGCCCAGCCTAATATGGGATGCGATCATGTGATTGTCCTTTGCTGCAAGATGGATCTGCTTGTTAGAACCCATTTAGGCCAAGTCGAGTCAAAACCTGGGAAAACAAAAACTGGCCTGCCCAAAACCATTCTTGAGCAACGCTCAAGTGAATGTCAGAGGCTGCTGACAAACATGGAACCCGACAAACCCCCTGTTTGGCCTCAGGGCTCACCTCTGTTTGGGCTCCATGTTTTGCGAGAATAATTCTCCTGGGACATCGTTGCCACTTCCACTTTGTATGGTTCTAAAGTGACACTGTACTCATCTAAAGGGGGTTGTCTTGGCATCCTGGAAATGATCATGGCAATGCCAGCGTCATGGTGGGCCACCTTTCGCTGTCTCTATCGAGAGCCAATCTTCCAAAGTGCCGTGCCTGAGGGGATTTTTTTTTCGTCCTCGGGCTGCCCCTGGGACTCAGAAAGCGCCGTGAAACCAAAGGTGAAAGTCCAAGCCCGGCGAGTTTCAAAACTCGGGGAGCCTTCAGGCTGCTCATAGCGAAGACGCGGGAGGACAAATTTGCTCCAAGGAAAGCAACGGCGAGTGTCCCTCTGGCTTCCTTTCCGGCCGTTCACGTGCTAGAGACCCACGAGCTTTGCACTAGCCCTCCGACTTTCAAGTGCAGCTTTTGAGATCCATGCGATGCACCTGACAACCTGAAACCTGCTCAAATGAGAAAACATCTTGCCTGAGTCCACAAGGAAGCACTCTACTTGCATACATTAGTGCATCCAATCCAGAATAGACTCAACGCGCAGCCACCTCCGAATCCTGGATATCACGCAGATTTCCAACTGCCTTGACACCGCGGAACCACGAGCCTTGCCATGGAGAACACCTGCCCAAACTCGATCCCCGCAACTGACCAGGTCCTCCAGTAGAGGGGTTAGAATCAGGGCACCCGTTTTTTTTCCTTCTGCAGTCTATTTTTGTAGGGGAACCCTCCCAACCGAAAAAGAAACGCTCAAAGAGCACCAATCATGGGGGATCTAGTTTTGCTGCGGGTTGCTTGACGCAAACCAAGGCCGGGCTCACCGGGCCACCCTCCAACGTGAGTTGAACCGAGCGTCGCTGTCCACGAAGGACCCCCTGGGCACCTTGCGGAACCCCGGCGATGAGAAGAACCCCCCCGTTTTGCACGTGCCATGAACCCAAATTGAGAAACGACCCGCCCTCTCCTTTGAACATCTGCCAAGTGCATTGATTCACCGACACAAACATATATATAATAAGCGCAAAAACAAAAAAAACCTTCGTTAAGGGTGCTATGGCGCCATTTGTGAGTACATGTCCATGCAGGCGGGATATTGGTAGTCTTATGAATGTCTTGACGTGCAGCAAGGGACCAGGCTATTTGCCCATTCGAGCGTAATGGTAAAGTCCAAAAGTTTCCATCCAACAGTCTAAGCACCATTCGTTATCAAAAGAGCGTCCAACTACTTCCAGAGGTCCCCCTAAAACCCTCTTCACCGGAGGGTCCTTTCTGAAGCGGGCAACCATATTACCACCCCCCCCCCCCCGCGTTCAACTGTTCGACCTGAAACCCGCCTGGAAGTGCAGGGCCTTGCCGGGCTTCACGCTCTGAGGCTCCAGGTGGCTTGCCACGAAGGGCGGCTCGTTGCCTGAGGTGTCTGGATTTCGCCCAGTTTCTGACTCGAGGGGATTGGCCCAAATCTGACACGTTTTGTCTCACTTTCTGAGATTTCCTGAGGACCATAAAAGGGTCTGAACTTGTTGTTTACCACTAAAACGGCTTCCCGAAGTATGAAGTCCAACTCAAAAAGTGAGGCTTTGAGCGCCCCCAGAAATGAAGTGGGATGAACTTGCACATGACACAACACTGTCATGTAAGGCCTGAGGACAAGGATCAGCCAAAAATGTCCACGGGATTGTCCTCAAGTTACGCGCTTTCCATCGGAAGTTGACATTTTTGTGCTTCCCAAACACATGAAAGGAACGATCGTAAGCTTCCATGTTGGGAGCGGGGAAGCTGAGCGGGAAAGGGGGAGGGGCACAACTTGTTCCGCATCTTAGCAGCTGCGTTTCTGCAAAATTTGGTCCTTGCTTCCCCAAGAGGCGGGTCCAGGCGGGTCCCTACTTTAAGACAGACCCACAAGGGGAAACAGTCAGAGTTTATATCGGCTTTGTGGTGACTCCCGCTCCCTCCAGGGCCTTAAAGCTAGTTCTTTTGAAGGAGCCAAATTCAAATCGGACCCCTCCGCGTAGTGCGGCGGTGCCTCTGTCCTTTCAAGAGCCCACGAAAAAAGATGCCACTTCCGGGATTCGTGTGAGCCGAGGTCAAGATATGCGATTCCCGTAAGGGACACGATCGGGAAACTGAGTGATTCATGTTCCTCTCAAATGAACCTCTGGATATCTTGACCGAACATGGCATCTCTAGGAAGATAGAAGACAAATCTTTGGGATCAGGTAGGGAAAGTTGGTCTGGCTACAGTGTTCAAAGATGGCTTCGATTGCAAAGCGGAGCTACACCCAAAGGCTTCATTGACTTCATGGGATACACAACCAGTATATACAGGTTCTACTCCCCGTTTTTTCTTGGGGGTAGCATGTTTTGGTTTTTGGTGTTTATTTTTCTTTCTTTCTTTTGCGGGGGGGGGGGGAATGCATCTTAGAGACAGAGTGTGTTGGCAGTTGATCAGGTTGAGTGGGTATGTTGATCGGCACATCATCCATCGGAGTGGTTGGGTGAAGCGCTTTTCGCAACCCTTGGCTCGCTAAACAAAAAACAAACGGTCTGTGCTAAAAAATCAGGGCAAATTGTTTCAAGTCGCACAGCTGAAACATGGAATCCTGGAAAGGAACATTCGTCATGGGTCCGGCCGGCTGCAACCCCCCCTTCACATGGAACATTAATAGCTTTCGTGACAACTAACATAACAACAACCCTTTGGCAACCCCTCCACCACCACTTTTGACGGACAAACGGCACCACCAAGCACACCCTGCCAAGCCTGCGATCTGCGAAAGACCGCTGCCATCGCCTGAGCGCGACAAGAGGAACCCAAGTCAATGGAGCTTGCTAGATAGGGTCCCTAAAAAACATGCGGAAAACTCATCCATCCCCTGTTGGTTTCCTCAGGAGAATCAAAACAAAGCTCTGTCAGGCTGCCAACATCTGCCACATAGCAGCCCGTATCAAGCATCCGAATCCAGGGGGCACCAGCCGGAATCCCAAACACACATGTAGAAAGCATATGTTACTAAACCACAAACTGTAAACCTCTTCCCGAAAAAAACCTGGGAGTAGAAGCGACAGCTTTTGCGTGGCCCAAAAGGAAGAGGACACCTTCCTTCCCCGAAAGTGTTTCAGACCCGCCGACTCAGCAATAGTCACTGCTATATCTGCTATGGCCTTCTTCAGATGGTGCACTTCTTCCGCTTTGCGCTGCAAAAAAAGCTGCTGCCACCGCCAAGAGAGGTGAGTCGTTCATGAAGGTTCCGAAGCTGGGTGTCCAAGTTCCATGAGCCGAAAGGCTCAAGTCCCAAGTCCCAAGGAGCTGCGAGTTCAAAACCCTGGAAGTGCTTGAACTCCAGCTGCCCATAGCGCAACAGAACCGTTGAGAGTAAAGCTTACCAGGGCTTGGTGCTCCCAAACTAAGCCATGACTCATAGAAGCAAGATGCTAGCAATTATTTGGCCCCTCACTTTACATACTCAACTGAACACTTCAAGACTTGATCCTTGTCACTGGGTCCATTTGGCCTGATGGAGGTGATATGCCGAGCCTGGAAACAAGGCCAGAGCCTTCCGACCGAAGCTTCCATCGAGCGCTTCATAGATTCTTCCTTGAGGAAGCATTGTCGTCTCCCTGATGTAATCATCATCTCTTGCGTCATGTTGAAATAAGCTTCCTTGTGGTGTTGCAGGCGATGTGGTGATGTTTACAGGGGGCAACTTCAAAGAATACTGTGAACGCACGAAGGTCCTGGTCAGGTCCCACTCCTACTCCTATCGTACATGGAAAACCCTTGTATCCTTAGGCCGCCCTGGAATCGGTTGGTATAGTTGTGTATTCCTCCTTGTTGGTTTGCAATGTTCTGGGGTTGTGACTGGTTTAATGTGCTCTAAGTTGCTGACGTGGCCACACACACATAACACTTTCAGGAAGAGCAGCTAGGGACGGTCCCTGACAGAACAACATGTCGCGGGGTTTGAATTACACTGGTTCTCCTCCGCTCACCCCCTGCCAAAGGCAACCACAGTAACCTCCAGTGGATTTCCATGGGAACTTGGCACGCGTTTGCTCGGCAGCTGACTTAAAAAAAGGGAAACCCATTTAAACCCTCAAACCAAATGCAAAAGGGTGACTCGGACTGGGCCCCCCTCAAGCAAAGCGTGTTGACTTTATATGGACCTTCAGCAAACAGAGGAACAGAAGTGACGTTCGAATCCCCTCCAACAAGGCAACAATGGTGGCGACAAAAAAGGAAGCCCTCTAACATATAAGGACAACAAGTGACTTTCAAGGAAAGCCCCTGAACAAAAACGGCAAAACAAAAACGTGACCTCAAGGAAAACTGACTCACAGCACAATCCCTGAACAAAAATGGCCAACAGGGTGACTTTAATAGAGGGACGCCCCCTCAAATCAAACGAAAACAAGTGACTTGAAAAGAACACCCCCTTCACAACAAACACACCGCGTCTGGAACAGCTAACCTCGCCGCGGCGCCCAGGATGATGTCGAAACTGTCCGTCACAGACAGGTGCTGCGAGTCCATGGCGGTGAGCAACACCTGGCAAAGAAATAGATCAGTGGGTTCCCCTCGCAACTGGTCTTTTTGTTGCCTGGGAGCGGGGCGGCGGTGGGCTTGATTGCATTTCGGGGTCTATTTTGCCTGGAATTTAGTGTATGTGTGGTCTGCGCTCTTGCTTCCCCTGGGGTTTCAGGGTTTGACGAGTGGGTCACGCGTTGTCTTGTTCAGTTCCGCTGTGGTTTTCAGGGCGTGACCAGTTTGTTTGACCCATCTTGTTGCCTGTTTGGTTGCCTTAAGGGTCATCAAGGCGTCACTGTCTTTCGCGTATGTTTGGGTTCGCGGGGGTTGTACGGCTGGTTTCCCTGTGAGTTTAAAGGTGTGACTACTTCTTGGGGCACCATGCTCACTTGTTTGATCCCGCTGGGGTTACAATTGTGTAACTAGTTTTCGGGCATGTCTTGTTTCCCCTCCTGACGATGTTTCGGCTTTTGTTTTAAATCCACAGGGACACCAACTTCTAGTGGCCCGCGTAAGCTATCGTCCACGGAGCTATCACCCGACCCGCATGGACTATGGAGTCGAACCTGACAAGCTTGAAGAACCGCGGCGAAATCAAGGATAGCCAGAACCTATCCTCAGACTATGGGCAGAATCGCTGTGAAAATGGGGAAGGCTGAAGAGCACGAATCAACCAAGATGGCCTACCAGCATCTGATGTTGGTAAATCAGCTGCAGGGTTGACCCCCAGCCAATTGTGCGAGGCGAAGAGGACTCCCTGGGCAAAAATCGACCAGTAAACCGACCAGTCAAATCGACCAATCAACCCAGAAATCCTGGTGCTTCCTGGTCCTTCCATTTTCGAAGATTGCCGTTGTTGCAGGGAGCCCGCATGTTGGGCTTCTCTCCTGTTCGGGAGCGCGCCTCCAAGACACCTGTAAGATGGGCAGGGGGCCGGCCATAGAATCTGCCGTGCTCCTAAGCTTTTTCCCGAAGGATGGCTGGTGTCCTTTTGGTTTCCCGTTAATATAAACCAACATAAACAAGGGCATCCTCAACATATATATATATATATATATGTATATATATACATATATATATATACATATTTACATACCCAGTGGCAACTACGGACCCTGAAAGACAAAGGAACGCTTTTTGAGGTTGACAAGGGCGACTACTCAATACTATCAACTGTTGTTGGCCCTGAGGTTGGACACCCAGGAAACAAAGTGAGTTGGAGGGTGCCACTGAACTGGATTCGACGGAACCATTGCACCATGGCCTCGGACCTGTCATCCTTTTTTTGGGAGAAACATCATCGAGACCCCTTTGCGTGAACATTGCTTTGCGAAAAGCGGCCTCTGAGACAGAGTGGTACAGGATCTTCATGTTTTGCCCCAAGGCGGATTACAAGGCAAGCCCGTTGGACAGCCCGAGAAGAAGCCGTCCACTATTCCCCGAAATGCTTGTTTATTGATTTTGAATGCCCACCTTGACGGACCCTGACACGACCCCAAAGAAAATGGTCATTTTCCTAGGTGCAATCCCATGCTGTGTTTACCCAATTTCAACTTCGAGCGATGGTTTTCTTGGTTTAAAAACACACACCGCAATTGGCAACGACTTCAACCAAACACCGGCAAACGCACCGTTTTGGCAACGGCTTTGTGGATCGGATCAACACCGGCCGCGCCGGAGAAGCCGAGCGGCAGCATCGAAATGAAGCCAAGCTGGCAACTTGGACCCGTCCTGTGGGCACCGTGGGAAGCCCTCACAAGTTGCTTCACTCGAGCCGTACTTTTTGTTGCTCGCTTATTCTGATCTGTACGAAATTTTGAAAGGGAGGGAAATCCATAAGGCCTTCTGAACCTGCACGTAAATTTCAGCTGAAAGGAAGAAACATCCATAAGGCGTTCATGGTATAAACCTCGAGCTCGCCAGTCCCATGACAAGAAGTCATACCTTCGCGATGGCACCACGCAAGTCCGGCTATGACTCCCATCCTGCAAGCGACTTTCCCTTGTCGTCCTACACCATGCGAGCATTGCAAAGGGGATGTGGATGGGCAGAAGCCAAACCTGGAAAATCTGAGTATTCCCCAACTAGGAGTTGAACTGATCAATTGTCAGCTGGACAGAGCTGAAAAATGGGCCTGCCGGATTCCTGGTCTACCAAAGGGGTCTAAAGAATAGTCCTCGGGCCCATTCTTTGTGACGCCCGCTTTTTGGAAAATCAAAGAGGCTGCCAGAACAATCTCAGCCCCTATAAGCGATCGCCAAATGATACCCTTCGCACGGTAACTTTGTTCCCCTCCAGCTTCTGTACATACTCTTCAGTGGACTCTATGCAGCAAAGCACTGCGCCACTTCATGTTTGCATACATCATCAAGCATGCAAAACATACATCTTCCACAGTGAAGAAGGAGACTTGCAAGCTGGCAAACTTGCTTTGACCCTTTTGGATCCGCAAGGCCCCCCCCTCAAGCCCCTGCAAAATGCTCGCAAAATGTTCACCTTTTGCGGCCATGACAGTAAACGAGAACTCGATCACCAAAAGGCCACAGGCCGGAGCAGGGTGGTCCTTAGAGCCAGGTTCAGCACAAGTTTCGCACCTAGACGTTTCCGCAAAGAGCATTGTCCACAGATGTTGCCAGTCTTGAAAGGCCAACCCCTCCCATGGTTGGCCCACCCATGTCCGGCTTGTGCCTTGTTCACGCACATGCTTCCAACAAGGACCAATATCACACGCCAAAACCAACCTGTGCCTCGCCCACCATTATGGGCTTTTCTGCACTTGAAAACCGATTTGATTCATAGAACTAACTTTTTCGATGATCGAGCCCCTCAAATTTAGCCCTCCCACATGAGTGCCGATTGAGCCCCTCATTTTTTTCCCCACATTTGTTGACGCCAGGCCCAAACAAACACCGCCCATCTCCGGGAAGCTTCGCTCCCCTTCCCCCCAAAAAATTTTTCGGCGGGTCCGTGGTGGAGGCCCAGAAGTTGAGCTTCTCCCCGTCCGTGGCGTCGATGAACATGCCCTCAGGAGTCCGCGAAGGGGCGGAGGCAATTGGGCGGCTTGGGCCGAAGGATCTGTCCCATTTGGGGTGGAGTTGCATGGCTGTGGTGGTCAAAGCCAACATTGGGGTGACATGGCGGTGGTGGTCAAAAAACCGTTTTGGGATCCCATTTTGGGTGGTAGGTGAATTCACCACCGGTTTGAGTCTATTTTAGGGGGGAGTGGGATGTTCACCAGGGGTACAGGGTTTTGACCCACAGCCACATGGAAGTCATTGGCCATGATCAAAAACAATGCATCATTCCCTAGTGCTTCTCATGGCCGGCGGGATTTCATCGCAATGTGCGACTTCTGAAAATGACAAGTTCCACGCAGGAAGCAACGAGTCGGTGTGTGGTGCTACTCATACCGTGAGTTTCTCAGATCAAACCGCTTGCAACACGCACACAAACGGACAGAGACGGACAGAAGCTTGGAAGGTCAGGTGTTGCACTCCCAAAATCGACGTGAATCCAAGTAAACTTGCACATGCGCACCCCGACCAGAGACATCGTCAGAAGACCGCAGGTCACAACTCCGTGTGCAAATGATGGTCCTGATCCCCCCAACATCGATTGTCGAAGTTCCTCAAAACACACCTTAATCTTCCATTCTAAATTTCAGTTTGACTTGCTAAGTTTGACTTGCTTGCCCAAGAGGCATGGCAAGCACAATCTTCCCCATTTGGCTTTCCACCGCCACCCAAACATTCGATGCGCCTCGATCGCTGGCTCCCTGCCTTGGGCAGAGAGTAGACAAAGTCTTTCCCAGGTGTAAGATGTTGCGTGGGAATGGGCCTCAGCGGAAAAGATGGACTGAGGGCAAAACTGGGCGAAAGATGGGACCACAGTGGGATAATGTTCTTTTTTGTTTGCTTCACTGCCCTGATGTTTCCAATGTACCTTTCTTCCTGCATGCTATCCGCAACTGGTGCAAAAGAGGGGGGCACGACGCATTCCAGTTTGTCACTCTTTTGTTCGGGGAAACTGTTGGGACCCCGAGTCGTACAGCTGAGGCGCCCAAACGAAGGGGAACCAGGTCCGCGACCAGGGCCGAGCAGCACAACCGACGTTTCCAAGCATGGAGCAAACAGGCAGTAAGGGATCAAGAAGGGATTGCATGATGCTGTGAAGGACAAAGGGGACGACATGGGACGACCTTGTTGCCCAAAATTTGGCTAAGGGTGATTGTGGAAACCCTTGCGGCGCTCTCCGTGACATACTATGTACAGGGCAATTTACCAGGCACATCCATTGATCAATACATCCACTCGGTGTACATCAATAGGATCATACTGAAATAGATCCAGGGTCGCAGCAATAGCGAGTCAATTGGGACACCTTGTCAATCAACATCTTAGCTGATCATCCGGAAATTCAAGAACCCTCCTTGTGTCCCGTGACTAAGAGCCAGGGACCGATAAAGGCCATGACCTTCTCATGGCTCCCTGACACCGAATTTCCCCTTCAAAGCTTGCGATTCTCGGGTGGTTTCCATTGACTCTCCGCCACGCGGAGTGGAGCTGCCGGGCGGCTTGGTGAGCGCAGGGCCACCGCCGATGTGGATGGTCAGTGTGGTGGTCTCTTCCACGCCGGCGGCATCCACGCCCGTCACCTGCCGCCGTGGGGCATTTCGCGTCTCGGATCAATTACCAAAATCAAGCTTGCACGGCCAGACATCGGCCAATCAAGCTTGCACATCAAACAGAAGTCCGAAAGAGTAGCTGAGTGCTGACAAGTTACTTGGCATGTAAAGTTGCAGGTACCATACCGCCGTGGCCATTCAACTTCCTCATACTCATAGCATTCCCAATTCTTAGCCCAAGTCACCTACGTGGGAAGTCTCGCCTTGGATATGAATCGGGTCCCCAAAAAGATGTCAACCCCTTACTGACACAAGACGAACCTTACCATGTCAAAATAATGCCGCCTTTACACAAATGTATGCAGGGGGGAGTAGATGATGGGAATTTAGACAAACCAATCCAAGGTGCCCCAACTGGTGGACAACATAGTGCTGCCCCTATCCAGAAACGCCACAAGTTGGGCGAAGAAGTGGGCCCAGTGACAAGGAATAGCTCTCTCTGCACCAAATGGGCTCAACTAAAGGGCAATGTCAACTGACAAGCGACACACATTCCTAGACACGCACACTCCAAAATACAACTTGGGATTTCCAAGCACTTTGCCCCCTTTGGGTTGGGCACACCATTTGAGTGTCTTCTTGCAACACGTCCCACCTGGAGGCTAGGACACTTCTTCCCATCCAAACAGCTTCGGGTCGATGCGCTCCGGGCCTTGACGTTGATGATGCCGCGATTCTCGGGGCCCGGGGTGCCGGAGAGCGTCACCGTCTTGCTGTTGAAGTGGAGCCATGCCGGCAACGTGGCTCCTGGAACCCCAACGCGGAGGGGGGGCAATAGGAGAGTGGCTACAAGCTGACTCACTCATTGACGCCCGGACTCCCAGTTTGGACCGTGTCTTTTTTGGAGGACAGGTATTCTTTCTTCAGCTTGCTTCTCCAGTGACTGTCCTGAACATTTTCAACAGAGGCTTCCCTGAACTTGCGATTTCGGGATCTGCCACGTCATCCCCAAGGGAAGCTCGCCATGAAATTCCGATCAACGTGGATTCAAAGCCGGAACATAAATTGTCGAGCATCCGAGAGGGTGGCCCGTTTTTGCGGTTCCATGTGAAATGGCAGGGGAGTAGAAACCGCAAGGCGTCAACATAGCGGACCCCCCTGAAAATGAGTGCTTGCAAAAAATACAGACGCACCATGACATCATAATCCTTGCCGCAGCCCCTCCGCTTCGCTCCTCCGGATGTGGCCCTGAAGTGCCCAGTCGACTTGGAGAACCTCGAGATTGGAATGCCAAAGCTGTCCGGTGACCCTTTCGGGGTTGACTATTTTAGCGGGGAACCCAAGAAACAGTTCGGGGTTTAGAAAGTGCCGCCGGGCAAAGACTCCATGGAAGCATCAGCTAGACAGCCAACCACGCAGCATGGAATCATACAGTGTCTGGCTTTGCAGAAAAGGTTGCAGGTCCACGCGTGCTTGAGCCACGCGTGCTTGAGCGCCGCGCGAATCATTCCGGCTCAAATCATTGAATTTGACACGTCCCCCCCCACCCCACGCCCTAAACCTTCTCTCGAAGGCCTTTTGCAAGTCGCTCTCCACTCTCCCAACTATCCACTGCACTTGACTTTCTCCAAGCCTGGCGGAAATACAAAGATTTGCTCAGTGAACATAAGGCCTGGACCCCTCAAAAAACGGAACCCAAGCAAGCCACTGGAGGTTACCCTATGCCAAGGCACAAGCCGCTGGGAAACTTGTACTCGAACGGCACCCCCGTTCGGGTGCGGATTGGCACCTGCGTCTCTCGGAACTTGGATTCGCTCGGCTTCTGTTGTCGCAAAGGAATTCTGCATGGGTCGTTCTGAGGAATGGGTTGGAAACCCTTATTGGAGGGTGGCAAAAAGGTAACCAACGGAAGCCCACCACATTTGGGAATCCCCAATATTTTGGATACTGCCTTTGGTGGTTGTAAGATCACAGGGCACGCACACCGTGCATCTTTCAGGAGCATTCACCACGAAGGTAACCCATGGACATCAACATTCAACAGGTCAAACCATGAAACCGATGCAACTGATTCGTGGGATCCGTTTGCTTCAGACATGGCTGGAGTTGTTTGTCGGTTGCAGGCTGCGAGCTCCATACAAATCGTGACCGAGACAGGTGGGTTGGGTTTGTCAAGAGGGCCTCTCTTTACATGGCTCGTTGGATTCTCTTCCACTGCCTAAGGGTCCAAATACCTAAGGAGGTACTTTGAGCGCTTTTAACCCTTCGAAAAACCATCCTCAAAAGGCACTTGGAGATTCTGTCACTGGAGTCACCCTTTTGGTACGCATGCCACGTTAGCAGGCTGTGCGTGTTGACTGCTGGAGACCCAGCCCACGGTGCATGTGGCAACTAGAACCTGGGAGGACACATCCAATTGCAATGAGCCATAGTAGTAAAGAAACGATCACACACACACAACCACACATACACATACAACCACACACACAACTACACATGCACATGCACATACACATGCACGTACACATGTACATTGTGCACGTACGTGCAGGTCATCGCTCAAGATGGCACTTTCAACAAATGAGGCAAGCTAGCCAACTGGTCTACTAGCCAACACATGCGAAATATCAACAAGATCCCGAATTGCTACCGGGAAGAAAAGCGCAATAGTGTCAATCCCGGACTAATTGGGAGCGCGTTCCCTCAAAAGTGAGGGATTCCCACTATAAATAAGGCACGTGCTAATCAACCGGCCGAACGCCTCTATTTTCTTGAACCTTTAAACGATCCTCCGTTAAGCACCTCACCAGGCAGCCCCCAGCATGTTTCACTGTTGCCCAGTGACCCTGGCAGAACAAAATGAACTGCTGGGCTTCCTGAGTGTATTCGCACCAAAACAACATGTGTACACTACACACTCCAAATGAACGTGAAACCCAACAACAGGGTTCCCACAACCGGCGTTTCCTCTGCAAAGTCAAAGGGACGTTCTTCCTGGGTTCTATGTTAAATTTCCACCAGTGTGGCCATCCCGTTCCGGCTTGCTGACTTCGGTTTGCTCGGCTCGGCTCGACGCGACCTGTCCGCTCTTCTGGGGGTCCAGGGCGACCTGCTCAGCCAAGTCCGTGTGCCACTGCCCCGGGTTGTCCTTCTTCGCCTCACGGGATCTCGACAGCCACCAGAAAGCCGCCCAAGCCGACGCCGGATCAAAACCGGCCCCCCACCAAAAAAAACAAAGCCGCACAACTCCCCCCCGAAAAAATATATAAAATGACACGCAAATCAAGCAAAAAAGGGCGAGCAACGACCGAACACAACCAACACAGTAACACGCACCAAAAAGGAAGAAGAAGCACCAACAGCATCTCGCCGCCTTGCACATCAGGGCGTTGAGGCAGGCCCACTGCGTAGTGCGCGCCATTGCACCCGCGGTAGATGCAAAGGTCATGCGCACCTCCGGGTGTTGCAAGTTGGAGCCGGGTTCCGAGTGGGCGGCTTCAACCCATGGAATGTTTCTGGAATTTGCCTTTCAAAGCGCCCGAAAAAGAAAAGAAACAAACGAACACCAAGAACAAGTGGCCAAGAACGATCCGAAGAAAAACATGGTCCAAATCTGGACCAATGAATTTACTACCAAGTCACTCCCCAAGAAGAACAAGGAGAAGTCAGCGTAACCCCATTGTCAGACTTTGAGAACCAAACAAACCTTGGCCAAACATGCCCCCAATTCGCTGTCTTCAGCAACGGGGGGTTGTTGGCGTGCCCTGCGAAATGAGTGGTTTTGAGAAAAACACCTAGCACAATGCCGTCCCCATTTGTGGACACTCCGAAACGCTGTCGAAATTTAGGACATGGAATACATAGTGTCCAAATTGGATAGCATATCCACAATGGATAGCATAACATAATGTTACATTGTTCTAAATGTCCTAAATGGAATGCATTCTCAATTGTCCTACATGCAATACATAGTTTTAAACCTGAGCTGCAATTAAGAGCTGCCCAAGTCGACCAAACCTCATGCTGACGTTTGATTCGACATCCAAACCCCAAATGCTGGGCTGGCTGTTGCTTTTACTGTCTGTGTTGGAGGTCCAATTTTTAAGCGCAAAACACATAATGTCCAATTGTGTGGTTTAAACATCACCAGAGAAATCGTTGAAACTAGTTTCCCTTGCATGGGGTGATGTTCACAGGGGACATGTAGGGAACCCTGTACTTTTCGTCATGGAAAGCGGTGAGCGGATGACAGCTGGGGCAACTTCACTATCTTTTGGGGTATACACCAACAGTAGGGGCTTTGTCAATGTCGGTTCTCCTTTGATTCCCCGAACTTCAAAGGTCTAAGGTCCAAGTTCAAGATTTCTCCCCCGTCCCCGCCCCCATCCCAAACATCCCAAGAAACAAGTCAAAGGATGTCAAAGGTCGAAGGTCCAAAGGGGAACTCTCAGCTTAGTCCGACAGGCAAGCGGAACCGAAGAAGGCGCCTTTGTCACATCCTTGAACTCAAAAGCGATGGACCTGCCAGTCGCACGCAAAGCGACGTACTGGCAGCTGCTGGACGCATGTAAACCAGTTCGGGGAAGCTCTAGATGCAGAGGTCAAGACAATACGTTTGGTTAACAAGAACGCGCATGGCCAAACAGTGGCGCCTGAGAAAGAAAGAAAAACAAGGCGCTCGAGCAACTGTGCCAGACACCAAGTGCCAAGAAGCGTTCAGGAAATCTAAAGGAGCCCATAGATTTGAGAGGACGGAGAGAGCAGCACGGGTCGAAATCCTCAGACCTCAGTGGCCATTTTTTGGCCACCCTTCTGGTAGTTCCTTTTAACCAAAACACCCCAAGAAACTGGATAAAGGGCACCGAGGCCTGGGAAACCATGAAGCCTCAAGGTTCTTTGATTTCGGTTGCCGGCCCTATCCGTAGCCCTTACAATGGTCAACATCTCAGGGTCGATTCCCATCCATGTTTCACCATGGCGATTCTTTTTCCCCCAGGGCACGCTGGTTCCATGGCAGCATATTCTAGCCCTTGAAGCAACTCACGTCAGTCGTGGAGCCGAGCAGCTTGTCCTCATCAATCTGATGCTCATGCACCACCTGCAAGGCACGGCATGGCAGTGGATGATGGAGTGGACCCACCAACATCGGATTCTCTTGAAACCAAACTGGAAAGCTACCCTCTGAAAGCAATGCCCTCCTATTCATCAACAAAGGGTTGGGCCAAATTGGGACGTGCATGCTTCCAACAAACTGCGACCATTTCAAGCACGGATCACTTCATGAAACTGCCCCTACCACCCCAAGCGTGTGTTTCGGTCTGTGATTCATGTTTTGCCGCTGAAGCCCCAATGTGCAACCCTTGCGGGAAGGCCTCCCAATTCCAAGCATCGAGATATCGAAACGCTCGACACGACGTATATCTTTCAATTTGTAGCCGTGTCAAGAGGTCAACTCAATCAAAGGCTGAATGGTACAACAAGAAGGACCCCCCCAAGTCACTAAGTCTGAATCTCCAGTTTAGACCTATGGGCCGATCCAAAAGACGCAAAAGAGACCTGGCGCATGGGTGAAGGTCGGGACCCGTTTGCCATGCTCAAAATTATTCCGGCCGTGGTCGGCTAAAACCCCAGTCGAAAAAACAACGCACCATCTCTAGTAGGCCCAATGTGGGGCCATTGTATTTTATGATATATGTGTATATGTTCAGACTCCCTCAAAAAGGGTTGATAATTGCCACCAGCTTATAATGCTTGTCTTATTTTGTCGTTGAAGTAAAACCCAACGAACCAAGCAGGAAGCCCATTGAAAGAATGGGGCGTGTTCTTCCTCCGGGAATGCCAGGTCCAAATCTGTGCTTCAAACCTCGAAGGCCTCGGCCAAAGCGAACGACACCGTCGAGTCCCTCGAAGACCTTTTGGGTTGGTTCTTTCTAGGGAAACCCATCTTTTTGGTGGGTTCTAACGCAGTTTGGCAAACAAATCAAACTGAAACAAGGGATCCTCAAGTTATAGGATCTTTACCCTAAGATCCCAAGTGACAGGATCGTTACCCTGGTGTGCTCGTCCTACCAGGCAAGCTCGCCATGAACTGTGCAGGACGCATCTTGGTTGCTGCAACGACCCCCCTGCAAAAAAAGATCTTCGCTTCTTAGGGGGCAGGCTCGGAACCCCGCTTGATCCAACCCAATTCATGTACCAAAAGGGGTTTCCCAACTCTAACTTTTTTTAAAGGGCAGGACGCCCTTGATATCAACCATGAAAGTCTCCCGCCAGATCCGTTAAGATATCCAACTCAGACTTCTCGTTCGGCACGCCTTCACGGGGTTGTCCTGGTAGGTGCCCAGCTCCGTACCTTCGAAGGCATCGCCATTGGAGGTCTTCACCTCGGCAGAAGTGCAAAAGAAGGCGAACCAAAGTCGGAGTGCCAGGACGAATGTGTGTTGCCCCCCAAAAGAATACGATGTATATATATATATATGTATAATATAGATACTAAATACATATATCATATGAATATATATGTATATATGCAGATTGAGTGAACCTTGCTGCGGCAGGTAGAGAAGGGGAACCTTGTTTGGGGGCACTGTGTGCAGTGGGTCCAAAAGACCCACCATTCAGTACAAAAGGAAGAAGGGTGCTGCTGAAGAAATGAGGGCTACAGGCACTTCACCAAACTTCGAGCTGCAAACCGTCCAGTTGCGGTTGGTGTACCGAGCGGTTCTTTTTCTTTCTCGACTTCCTCCCATAGGTGCCACACGTTGAACTGCCGGAGCCATGTCTGATCTTTTGGGCCACATGAACCTCTTTGGCAATCCAACATGGAGGAGTTCTCCGGTTGCATGCCCCAATCGACCTGTTTGTTGCAAAGAAAATGATGGAATCCCAAAAGGGCCAAAGGGCAGGTCAGCTAAGCCAAGCCTGGCAAGCACATGCTGCTCAGGAACGCTTCAGAGATCAGCGCACCTTCTTTTGTGGCTTCTTCTTTTGTTCGAAGCGACAGCGCCGTCCAAACAAAACACACACTGGCAACAAACACGGGGAGAACCGGCACTCGCCGTATGGACTTTCTTCTAACTCGCTGGACTCGTCGCAGCTCTCCAAAACCTAGGGGAGGGCTTGGGAATGCCCGCCTTCTTCACCTGAGTGGTGTTGGTGAGGTACACCATGTTGTATGGCTGTAGTGGGATCACGCGCTCCACGCCCTCGCCTTTCTTTTCGTCCCTGGCGAAAAAGGCACGAGGGTATCAACCGAACACGGAAAAGAGGCCAAGGTCCTTGTTTCCCACTTGTTGAGTTCCTCCGCTGCATGCTCTAAATCAGAAGAAAGCAACACGGATTTCAGGTGCCGTCATTTCAGCTTGACTCTCAGTACTTGCCTCTCTTGTGAGCCAAGAAAGGTGGTTGTCCGCACGTTTGGACTTAGTGCCATTTGTGAGGGCACCCCTGTTGAGATTTGCCCAAAGATCAAAGGGAAACCGCCTCCCATTTGTAGGCTTCCCCCATGCAACCCACCCACTCTTCTCAGGAATCAACAGCACGGCCGATGCACTCATCAACTTCCAGGTGGCCGATCTGGGTGAATCATAACAGTTCACCAACCTGCAATAACGTGCTTGGGGGGCTATTGCCCACATAAACCGCCATTTGGGGTGAGGTCGTGAGAGGTCGTTATAATTCAAGCAGAACCATTCTGTGGTCGCCGAAACAAGTCGCGTGCCCTTTGAGTGGCACGCAACACCTCAAGCTCGTGACATCGTACAAGACCCTATGCGGGAGTGACTCCAATCAAAAACGGTGTCTCCCCAACTGAAGCATAGAAAGGTCAAAGAACCTTCGCCCTCTAGATTATCCCGGCAACAGTTCAACTGTCAGACTGTCAAGACGAGGTTCTTGAGAGGAACAGGAGGACAGGGTATTAGGAGTATTCGTCGGGGGGGTTCTCAAAAAGGTGAAGCCCTTTTGGATAGCTTCCAAAACCAAAGCATTTCAGGGGTCCCCTATTTTGAGAAACGGGTCCCGGTCAAGGTCTTGGTGGTATCCCTGGGGCTGCTGGATATCGGACTACTTTCTAGGGGATGTGTTGAAGGCAAACAACAGCAAGCGATGAAAACCCCCCCAATTCGGAGACAAAGCCAAATAAAGACATACCATACAAGCAGCACTGTCGCGGCGACTCCCCAGTCGGGTCGACATGACATCATGACATTGGATGAAGAAAATGCATTGCTGCAGATTCATATGAAACCCAAACTGATGCCCCAAGAAATAAATTATTCTACAAATGAGTCCATGTTAGCACGGGAAGTACACTGAATCATGGCATTTCTATATTGACCATAAGACTGGAACGTTGGACCGAGCCTCACATGGGCTCAGACTTGCCCGGCATGGCGGTCTCTCAATGCGTGCCTTCCGTGTTATGTGAGGTTTCCAGCTTGTGTGCAGTTGTCATCTCCTGCAAGGAACACCTACGGCGATTCCCACAAACTGGCACTCCATGAGAGTGACCGTGAGAAAGGGAGGCGAACAGAATTGTGAGAACCCCTGAACATGATCACCTTTCTTCTGTCGAAGCAGGCTCTGACTACAGGTACAGTTGGACACCTGGGACTTTCTATGGTTCCAGCTTACTTGCCTGACCGCATTAACCATCCAAGAGTGCTATAAGTTACATGTATTATGTATATTATATGTTTGTTTCATGTACACATTCGCAATTTGTGTGTCTGTTCACACAGCACTGACTGTTGGAAGTTTCGCAGGGAACACATATGAGAAGTACATCTTTTTGGGACGCTCCATACACCAGGGCTTGGCACGCCACCACAAAACAGGTCGGCGCCTGTCCATGTCATAGATGCTGATGGTGAAGGTCCGGAGGGTCACGGGCTTGCCGTCGGAGGTTGTAAAACCTGCCACAGGCCACCGGGATGCCAAAAAATAAGACGCACACCTGGTTTTGAGTGCCTGACTTGAGGGTGGTTGGACATGGATCCACTCAGCATACAACTGGTGCACATGACTTTGACCTCACCTAGGTCCTCCGGTAGAGAGGTTAGAATAAGGGTACCCTTCTTTCTGTAGTCTATTTTAGTAGGGGAACCCTCCCCCAAAAAAGGGTAAAAGGGCACTATCAATAGCACATTGGCACTAGTTGCTGGCACCTCCAAGAAATCGCCCCAAAGGCCTAACAATCACTTCCCTCAAGTACTGAATGTATACGCCCATATATGAACCCCTAGTATGAACCCCTACTTTATGGGTAAATTAAACGTTCGTTATGGCTTAATTATTGGAGATCAGCCCCCTTTGGAGTCCAAAATGGCCGGGGGTTCATATATGGACATATACAATCAGCCTTGGATTACCCGAGTTTTGATTCTGGCCCAAGTGGGGTGGCTTTCCCAATCTCTCTCCTGGTGGGTCTTCTTTTCTGGGTTCACTGTCTGCATAATTATATGTATATATATGTATACATACATTATACATACATCTATACGTATATATAATATAATATAATATAATATAACATAATATAATACAATATAAGATAATATAGTATAGTATAATATAATATAATATAACATAATATAATACAATATAATATAATATAGTATAGTATAATATAATATTATAATATAATATAATACAATATAATATAGTATAGTATAGTATGATATAATATAACAAAATATAATATACTATAATATAATAATCTAATATAATGTAATATAATATGATACAATAAATCACAATATAATGCAGAATAATATAATATAATGTAATATGGCATGATATAACAACTTATAATCTGATGAACTATGATATAATAAACAAACATATGATATTATCACATATAATCTGATATAATATAATAATATAATAATATAATAATATAATAAATATAATATACTATAACATAATATAATAAAATATAATATACAGCGAGATGGACCAGGCATGTCTATTTTGCCTGCGTGGGACACTTAGCATGGCAAAGCAGAACATAGCTTTGCGGCTGGTCATTATGGTTCCTCCTCAACGTAAAAGGAATTGGTCACGCAAAACCTGAGAGATGTAACATGATTAAACCCCAAGACGCCAAACGTGCCCTGGCTGAATCATCAGTATCATCATGCGGCCTCCCCTCCATGCACGCCAAAACCAAGGACGAACCTCGGGGCATCCCCAGCTAGCACATTAGCGCATCGTGCCGCTGTCATACGCCCGCGTGGGTCAATCAGCCCATGGCGGGAGCGTTGGCCAATAAGATGCAAGCGCAACTGCCGCGAAGAGGTGACTCACCGTTTTCCGGGACGGCGTACGCCATTCCCATTGCAGGAGCACTCTGGCAGTGCGCCCCACACCCGGCCAGCAGTGTGCAGAGATCTATGATCTCCTGGGTAGGGCCAATCATTCCTCGATCTTCTTCGCGGCACCGCTCCTCTTGTGTTTGGTGAGGCTTGGACCTTCAAACATGAAGAATTGGACAAGCCAGGTTCGGCAGGTGTGTCTCTTTGCGAGCAATTCTTCAAACATGGTCTTTTCCTGTCACTTTCATCATGTGCTTCCAAAAAGCAAGCACGGATTTGGGCATGCCGACGCCTGAAACACACAACAGTATTGAACCGCAAGACTCCGATTGTGCTTTTGACCATGCACCGCTGCAGCAGCTACATTATGTTGTGGCCTCCCCTCCATGCACGCCAAAACCAAGAATAAACCTTGGCTCATCCCAGCGAGCACATTAGCGCATTGTGTCGCTGTCATACGCCCCGTGGGTCGATTACCCACAACGGGCGCGTTGGCCAACAAGATGCAAGCGCAACTGCGGCGTTGCAGGAGCAAATTGGCAGTGCGCCCCACACCGGGCCAGCAGTGTGCAGAGATCTATGATCTCCTGGGTAGGGCCAATCATTCCTCGATCTTCTTCGCGGCACCGCTCCTCTTGTGTTTGGCGAGGCTTGGACCTTCAAACATGAAGAATTGGACAAGCCAGGTTCGGCAGGTGTGTCTCTTTGCGGCAATTCTTCAAACATGGTCTTTTCCTGTCACTTTCATCATGTGCTTCCAAAAAGCAAGCATGGATTTGGGCATGCCGACGCCTGAAACACACAACAGTATTGAACCGCAAGACTCCGATTGTGCTTTTGACCATGCACCCCTGCAGCAGCTACATTATGTTGTGGCCTCCCCTCCATGCACGCCAAAACCAAGAATAAACCTTGGCTCATCCCAGCGAGCACATTAGCGCATTGTGTCGCTGTCATACGCCCCGTGGGTCGATTACCCACAACGGGCGCGTTGGCCAACAAGATGCAAGCGCAACTGCGGCGTTGCAGGAGCAAATTGGCAGTGCGCCCCACACCGGGCCAGCAGTGTGCAGAGATCTATGATCTCCTGGGTAGGGCCAATCATTCCTCGATCTTCTTCGCGGCACCGCTCCTCTTGTGTTTGGTGAGGCTTGGACCTTCAAACATGAAGAATTGGACAAGCCAGGTTCGGCAGGTGTGTCTCTTTGCGAGCAATTCTTCAAGTCTTATCCTGTCACTTTCATCATGTGCTTCCAAAAAGCAAGCACGGATTTGGGCATGCCGACGCCTGAAACACACAACAGTATTGAACCGCAAGACTCCGATTGTGCTTTTGACCATGCACCCCTGCAGCAGCTACATTATGTTGTGGCCTCCCCTCCATGCACGCCAAAACCAAGAATAAACCTTGGCTCATCCCAGCGAGCACATTAGCGCATTGTGTCGCTGTCATACGCCCCGTGGGTCGATTACCCACAACGGGCGCGTTGGCCAACAAGATGCAAGCGCAACTGCGGCGTTGCAGGAGCAAATTGGCAGTGCGCCCCACACCGGCCAGCAGTGTGCAGAGATCTATGATCTCCTGGGTAGGGCCAATCATTCCTCGATCTTCTTCGCGGCACCGCTCCTCTTGTGTTTGGCGAGGCTTGGACCTTCAAACATGAAGAATTGGACAAGCCAGGTTCGGCAGGTGTGTCTCTTTGCGGCAATTCTTCAAACATGGTCTTTTCCTGTCACTTTCATCATGTGCTTCCAAAAAGCAAGCATGGATTTGGGCATGCCGACGCCTGAAACACACAACAGTATTGAACCGCAAGACTCCGATTGTGCTTTTGACCATGCACCGCTGCAGCAGCTACATTATGTTGCGGCCTCCCCTCCATGCACGCCAAAACCAAGAATAAACCTTGGCTCATCCCAGCGAGCACATTAGCGCATTGTGTCGCTGTCATACGCCCCGTGGGTCGATTACCCACAACGGGCGCGTTGGCCAACAAGATGCAAGCGCAACTGCGGCGTTGCAGGAGCAAATTGGCAGTGCGCCCCACACCGGGCCAGCAGTGTGCAGAGATCTATGATCTCCTGGGTAGGGCCAATCATTCCTCGATCTTCTTCGCGGCACCGCTCCTCTTGTGTTTGGTGAGGCTTGGACCTTCAAACATGAAGAATTGGACAAGCCAGGTTCGGCAGGTGTGTCTCTTTGCGAATAATTCTTCAAACATGGTCTTTTCCTGTCACTTTCATCATGTGCTTCCAAAAAGCAATCACGGATTTGGGCATGCCGACGCCTGAAACACACAACAGTATTGAACCGCAAGACTCCGATTGTGCTTTTGACCATGCACCGCTGCAGCAGCTTCATTATGTTGTGGCCTCCCCTCCATGCACGCCAAAACCAAGAATAAACCTTGGCTCATCCCAGCGAGCACATTAGCGCATTGTGTCGCTGTCATACGCCCCGTGGGTCGATTACCCCACAACGGGCGCGTTGGCCAACAAGATGCAAGCGCAACTGCGGCGTTGCAGGAGCAAATTGGCAGTGCGCCCCACACCGGGCCAGCAGTGTGCAGAGATCTATGATCTCCTGGGTAGGGCCAATCATTCCTCGATCTTCTTCGCGGCACCGCTCCTCTTGTGTTTGGTGAGGCTTGGACCTTCAAACATGAAGAATTGGACAAGCCAGGTTCGGCAGGTGTGTCTCTTTGCGAGTAATTCTTCAAACATGGTCTTTTCCTGTCACTTTCATCATGTGCTTCCAAAAAGCAATCACGGATTTGGGCATGCCGACGCCTGAAACACACAACAGTATTGAACCGCAAGACTCGGATTGTGCTTTTGACCATGCACCGCTGCAGCAGCTTCATTATGTTGTGGCCTCCCCTCCATGCACGCCAAAACCAAGAATAAACCTTGGCTCATCCCAGCGAGCACATTAGCGCATTGTGTCGCTGTCATACGCCCCGTGGGTCGATTACCCCACAACGGGCGCGTTGGCCAACAAGATGCAAGCGCAACTGCGGCGTTGCAGGAGCAAATTGGCAGTGTGCCCCACACCGGGCCAGCAGTGTGCAGAGATCTATGATCTCCTGGGTAGGGCCAATCATTCTTCAGTGTGATCTTCTTGTCTGCGTCTGCCTAGAAGGTGCGTACGACATCCAGGAATGTATCTTTTGCGAGCACTTCATCGTTGGCATGGCAAAGCACAACGCAGCTCCGTGGCACACTGGTAGTTATCGAGGTACTTCCCATCGTGCATCTTCAACATACAAGGCTATGTTTGCGCAACATAGGAAGAAATGGGAAGAAGACATGATTCCTGATTAAATACCTGATGTGTAGGCCGTGTTCTTCTTGTCAGCGGTACCCGGTGCAGTCAAACTTTCGGCCTAGATTCGAGCATTGCAACTCGAGTCTATGGGTTCCTCGAGTGCTTGTCTCAGCTGTTCGCGTTTTAGCGGCTTCATGCAATGCATTAACCTGGTAGGCTTCAACCAGATTCTGAATACACACCTGCGGATCCGCACGGAGCCCTCGGTGAGAAAACATGTGCGTGTCGTTTCAATTCAGCCGGACATACAAGATCCCTAGGCTCAAGTAGTTCCAGTTGACGGAAAAACATGGAATGACCAGTGAAGATTACGGCTTCGCACATGGATACCGCCTGGTGTAGAGAATTTTGCTGCAAAGCAAACAGGAGCTCAGCCACTTTGTAAATGCCAGGATAGCGGAACCGCTTTGAATAAAGGCATCTACCCGAACACCTTGTGCCAAAACTATGGACCCTTCCATATGGTCGAGTTCCTGCTTCCAATAACAATCCTGAACCCAGGCCCTGAAAAAGCCTCTTTTGCCCAATCAAACATTTATTCACCTCCACTTTACTCTCTTCACTTGGGGCAAAAAATGATGGGTTGGGCGGGAACATAGCCCCGCAATTTGTTGTTGACACATTCCACGCCGAGTTGCTAAATTCCACATCCACGCTGTGCCCGGCTTCCCTGGCGTCCGATCTCTCGCAGGGGCCGGACGTGGTGCTGTCCCGGATGCTGCCCCCCGAAAACAAGACGTGGTGAGCCTACATCTCACTTCTTGAGTGGATTTTCAGACAAATTCCGAACTGTTGGTTTACCACTGAAATGGTCCAACCCGAAAAAGTTTAAAGTTCAGGAACTCAGGGAGTGAGGCGTTGAGGAAAAATACGACACGATGTAACATCAAGGTTGGATTCCATCGCAAGTTGGGGCTTGCGCTCTCTCCCTTCAACTTCAATGCCAAAGACTGACCAAAAGAGGGCAACATTGGGCAACGATTCTGTGCTGCCCTCAGATCCCCTGCTAAACGTTTAACTTTTAGTGGGTTGAATGGAAACTATTACTGAACCCTAACAGCCAAAAAGCTAAAGGGATGGCTGGGAGCCACGACAAAAATAGAATTGAACCACCCCAGTTTGAAAGTTGTTCATGCAGGATTTGCCTTTTCACTTTCATTTTTGTCTGTCTTTGCGACCACTATCTGTGCCAAAGTCGGCTATTTTGCAATTATTGTACATCACTTTGGGTGAGACATGATTAGAGTTGGGCCCAGTTATCCGCCGACAACAGACGGCGTGTTGGACACAAAAAATGCTCCTTACCTCTTTACCTGTTACCCCTCCCCCAACCCCTCCCCACGGGCACCATTTCAGACTATTGCGGGGGGGGGGGGGGGTTCACGTACCACGCGGTGATTCGAAGACGCTTCACTAAATCTGTTTATTGCGACTCAGTTTGTCAAAAACATTGGGGTGTTCGATTCCCCCCGGGTGCGCTTTCGCATCCTTTGGCAGCTCCAGCGGCACATCGCCAGCATCACCTGCATCATCCGCATCAGCGCCTGCCAAGGATGCGGATGATGCAAGTGATGCTGGGGATGTTGCCCATGCTGGTGAAGGAAATGAAGGGGGGAAAGGGGGAAAGGATCTCAACAGCGAAAGGGGGGGAAAGATCTCAGGGAGGAAAGGGAGAAGATCTGGGGAAAAAATGCCTTAAGGGGGAAAGGGGGGAAAAGATCTTTGGGAGGATCTGGGAAATCTTTCTCGGGGGGAACAGGCCCTACGGGGCAATGGGGGGACAAGAAGATCTGGGGGAAAAAAGGCCAACAGGGAAAGGGGGGAAAGATCTAAGGAAGGAAAAGGGAGAAGCTCTCAGGGAAAGAGGGGAAACAATCTTAGGAAGGAAAGGGGGGGGAAGATCTTAGGGAGGAAAGGGAGAAGATCTGGGAGAAAAGGACTTAGGGAAGAAAGCCCAACAGGGAAAGGGGGGAAAAGATCTTAGGAAGGAAAAGGGAGAAACTCTCAGGGGTGGGAAAGGCCTTAGGGGGGAAAGGATCTCAGCAGGGAAAGGGGGGGGGGAAAGATCTTAGGGAGGAAAGGGAGAAGATTTGGGGACAAAGGCCTTAGGGGGGAAAGGGGAGAAATGATCTCAACAGGGAAAGGGGTGGAAAAGATCTTAGGGAGGAAAGGGAGAAGATCTGGAAAAAAAAGGCCAACAGGGAAAGGGGGGAAACAATCTTAAGAAGGAAAAGGGGGAAGATCTGGAAAGGCCTTAGGGGGGGGAAAGGATCTCAACGGGGAAAGGGGGCAAAGGATCTTAAGGAGGAATAGGGAGAAGATCTCAGCGGGGGGAAAGGCCTTAGGAAGGAAAGGAGGGAAAGGATCTCAACAGGGAAAGGGGAGGAACGATCTCAGTGAGGAAAGGGAGAAGATCCCAGGCAGGGAAAAGGCCTTAGGGGGGAAAGGGGGAAAGGATCTCAACAGGGAAAGGGGGCAAAGGATCTTCGGGAGGAACAGGGAGAAGATCTGAAAAGGCCTTAGGGGGAAAAGGGGGAAAGGAGCTCAACAGGGAAAGGTGGGAGAAGATCCTAGGGAGGAAAAGGGAGAAGATCTTGGGGGGAAAGGGGGAAAGGATCTCAACCAAGGGAAAAGATCTTGGGGAGGACAAGGGAGAAGATCTCAGGGGGGGAAAGGCCTTAGGGGGGAAAGGGGGGAAAGGATCTCAACAGGGAAAGGGGGCAAAGGATCTTAGGGAGGAAAAGGGAGAAGATCTTGGGGGGGAAAACGCCTTAGGGGGGAAAGGGCGGGAAAGGATCTCAACAAGGAAAGGGGGGAAAAGATCTTAGGAAGGAAAAGGGGGAAGATCGCGGGGGGAAAAAAGGCCTTAGGGGGGAAAGGAGGGAAAGGATCTCAACAGGGAGAGGGGGGAAAATATCGTAGGGAGGAAAAGGGAAAAACTCAGAGGGAGAAAGGGCCTTAGGGGGGGAAAGGGGGAATGGATCTCAACAGGGAAAGGTGGCAAAAGATCTTAGGGAGGAAAAGGGAGAAGATCTCAGGGGGGGAAAGGCCTTAGGGGGGAAAGGGGGGAAAGGATCTGAGCAGGGAAAGGGGGGGAAAGATCTTAGGGAGGAAAGGGAGAAGATCTGGGGGCAAAGGCCTTAGGGGGGAAAGGGGAGAAATGATCTCAACAGGGAAAGGGGTGGAAAAGATCTTAGGGAGGAAAGGGAGAAGATCTGGGGGAAAAAAGGCCAACAGGGAAAGGGGGGAAAGATCTAAGGAAGGAAAAGGGAGAAGCTCTCAGGGGGGGAAAGGCCTGAGGGGGGAAAAAGTGGGAAGGATCTCAACAGGGAAAGGGGGGAAACAATCTTAGGAAGGAAAAGGGAGAAGATCTGGAAAGGCCTTAAAGGGAAGGGGGGAAAGGATCTCAACAGGGAAAGGGGGCAAAGGATCTTAAGGAGGAATAGGGAGAAGATCTCAGCGGGGGGAAAGGCCGTAGGGGGGAAAGGGGGGAAAGGATTCCAACAGGGAAAGGGGGGGAAAGATCTCAGGGAGGAAAGGGAAAAGATCCCAGGGAGGAAAAGGCCGTAGGGGGGAAAGTGGCGGAAAGGGAGGAAAAGGGAGAAGATCTCAGGGGGGAAAAGGCCTTAGGGGGAAAGGGGGGAAAGGATCTCAACAGGGAGAGGGGGGAAAACATCTTAGGGAGGAAAAGGGAAAAAACAGAGGGAGAAAAGGCCTTAGGGCGTAAAGGGGGAATGGATCTCAACAAAGAAAGGGGGGGCAAAAATCTCAGAGGGGAAGGGGGCAAGGGGACAATTCCAAAGGGACGCAAATAAGAAAGCAGGCCTGTAATGTCGGCGGCCTGAGCCGGAGGCGTTAAAATAGAATGTACATTTTATTGTTTGCTTCATTTTGAGTCACTGGTAAAATGTAAAATGTATCCTAGGTCTACCCCAGGAGGGTCCTGGCACTGCCATGGGTTTGTTTGATTGGAGGGTCGTCTGCGTGCAGACGACTAAACCTGGCCGAGCTGCTGAGTGAAGACGCCGAATCGCCCGTTGAGGCCGTTGGCAAAGACATCCCATGGGACGTACTTGTTGACCTGGCCGGATTGACATCTGGGAAGGAGCAATATCTGTGAATAGAGGACACAATGTATGTATATTGCACATGTGCTACACATGTCTTATGTAGATTGACAGTATATTGACTGGCAAAAGCACCAACACGAAGACGCAACTCAGGTACCAGCCATGTTTGTGCAGGACGTTTGTAAGCTAAAGACAGTGGGTCGCCTGTCAGCCGGGAAAGAAGACATACTTCGCTACACCCACCCTGGAACAACCACAACAAATTCATACAAATGACGCAGGCCCCAACCATTGGTTTTAAGGTTGCCAGCTGTGCAGGGCTCCAGGAAACAAACAAACAAACAAACAAAGCGGAAAACAAAGCAAGCAAGAAGCAAGCAAACAAGCAAGCAAGCAAGCAAGCAAGCAAGCAAGCGAGCAAACAAACAAATAAACAAACAAACAAACAAACAAACAAGCAAGCAAGCAAGCAAGCAAGCGAGCAAACAAACAAACAAACAAACAAACAAACAAACAAGCAAACAATCAAGCAAGCAAGCATACAAGCAAGCAAACAAACAAACAAACCCAAAACAACAAACAAAATAACAAGCAAGCAAGCAAGCAAGCAAACAAACAAAGCAAAAAAAACAAACAAACAAACAAACAAACAACCAAACAAGCAAGCAATCAAGCAAGCAAAAAAACAAGCAAGCAAGCAAGCAAGCAAGCAAGCGAGCAAACAAACAAATAGACAAACAAACAAAGAAACAAAGAAACAAACAAAAAAACAAGCAAACAAGCAAGCAAGCAAACAAACAAACAAGCAACCAACCAAACAAACAAGCAAGCAAACAAACAAACAAGCAAGCAAGCAAGCAAGCAAGCGAGCAAACAAACAAACAAACAAACAAACAAACATACATACATACAAACAAGCAAACAAACAAGCAAACAAGCAAGCGAGCAATCAAACAAACAAACAAACAAGCAAACAACCAACAGCAACACCTGGCCCTCGATCTAAAGTGGCGAGCGGCTGCATGCACATTGACGTGCACGATGCGATGCATGTTCTTGTAGTACTCCACTGCCTGATAGACGATGCCTTCTTTGCCTCCGCTCACAGGCTGTGCCAATCGTATGGCCCGTGATCGTGCGGACAACGCACTCGTGTGTTCGGGGTGATCATACTGTGGATGGTTGCGAAATCCGTTCGCACCACTTTGAAACCATGGGAAACCATTGTTTGTTGGTATTTGAAGGGGAATCATCATTCCAGGGGATCTTAGGTGGTGCAGGATTTCGTCCATCCACAGTAGCAAACTTTCAAAAGGCTCTGAAATTCTGAACCAGCTGACTGGCTCGAACAACCAAGCACGTCCCATGTGCCAGGGGAAACTGTAAAGTGAGAGAAATTGCTTGAGTTATCTCCAGGAGCAAAGGATAAGAAGAAAGACAAAAAGCGACAATAAGTTGACTTCTCTCCACACAAAAGAAAATCATGATGAACACCCCAAAAGAAAAAACAAAAAAAACACACACACGCACATACATTACTCCGGCAACTGGGACCCGCTCACGTGTTTTCTTACTTTTGACAGTGCACTTTAAGAGCGAAGCCTTCTACCCAGCCAAAAAAACACCACCCCTATAAGGGCCAAGGAGTCCCGGGTGCGATTTGGCTGGCACCCTGGGCCCCTGTGTCCTCGAAAAGACCAGGGCTGGGTAAAGCAAATGCTACAACAGTACCCTCAAGAAAGCCCCCGCCAACTTTCGCGAGAAGCCAGGAATCCTTGAAGAACTGGCACCCATCTGCGCCAAGGTACCGCGGTGCGGGCCTTGACCGCCGAGGTTGTTGTGCAGCACCTCCTCCAGCATCAAGTAGGGTTCATCCCCGCAGTCAAAGTCACCGGCGCTGCCTTCAAAGCGAGGTTGGAACCACCGGGACCGCGGATGACTCGGATTTGTTTAACATGTCGCTCTCAATCGACCCGATATGGAAAGTTGATCCGGAAAGGAAGACACGAAGGAACCCATGGTTTGGAGGTTCGGAGCAACCCTGCTTGCCCCAACCAGGTACTGTCTGCTTCGCCTCTGATAGGCACAATTTCTGATAATTCGCCAACTGGACATATTGCATCATCAAAAACTATGAGGTCTGGATCATTTGTGCAGCTATGGGGATAAGCCCTGCCTCCAAACCGTACCTACTTTAGCAGGCTTGAGCACATTTTCGGATGAGTCCTCTACTTACCAGGATCCTACAATCTATGTCGGAAGCAATCTCGCTCTCAGGCTCTGTGGATGGACAACACCCTGCACCAGTTGGTAGACGGTTTATCACAGTATTCGTAGAGGTTCATCCATCCCAACTGAGTCCGCAGTTTGTCGAACGTCTAAGTGGTCTTGCGTGCCGGCATGCCTCTTCCCTTGTTGTCTTCTGCAATTCGCCTGAGCCTCTGAGAGCCGCCATGTTCTGCACAGCGTCTTTTTTGGGTGCCAACGTTGAAGGATCTGGATTGTTGGTCACCCTGCATTCATGTGTGCCCTAGTTCGCCCCTGTTTGCAGATGGAGTCCCACTTCTACCAAGTTGACTTGGTCATTCGCTCGGGGTAAGAAATCCTTTTTGAAACGCAATCACACACCAAAGGCATGTTCATCAAACAGATGAATGTTTAACAGTCACACCTAACACGGTCAAAATGAAGGCGAAAAAGCAAGCCCATTCTCAGAAGCTTTCAAAACACGAGAGTGAGAAGAGCGGACAGTTTGGAAAGGGCTCCTATCTGAATGAAATGCAGGGATGCAGCCCACAAGAGACAACCCCGGGAGAAACCATACACCCCTACTGCCGAACGTCGGCTTTTTTGAATCGGGAATGTGTTTGCTGGCTTTGGTTTACTTCTTCCTGTATAGTTCGAATATCGAATGAACCAAACAATGAGATACGATGGTAATTCAGGGGTGATCCTGTACAACACATGTGATCTGCCATCCAAGGCGCTGCTGGCTGCGCAAATGCAAGCACACAGCAACACGCCACGCAAAGCCATGGCGAAGTCTGGCGATCGAAACAGGTGTCGATGCCGATGGAGATAGATGCCCAAATTCCGCATAAGCTGGCGATGGCGCTATTTCGGCGCGAAATTTTAGCACGTGCAAGCGTTGGTGACCGTACTTCCAGCCAAAATGGCACGTGCCGTTCAGTGGTTGAGAGAAGCAGGCAGCATGAGATGCTTGGTAAGGGCCTGAGAAGCGATCTGCTGAAAGCTGGCTCAAAGCACGGACACAAATGATTCAGTCCATCAATGGCAGCCTTCCTGTGAACGACCGCAACGTCAGAAGCCTATCCGAGTATATCCAAGGCTATCAAGCCGTTCACCTTTTCCGGAACTGGCGTTTGGGAAGCCCTTTGAGATTTAAGATATGCTTAATCTCATGGTAGGTGCATGGAAAGCTCGGCCATTCTTTGCCGCTTCCACCAGTGACATGCAACGCTCTCGTTTGAGAGCATAAGTGCAACTGCACGCAGGTGATGCCTTGCATGAATTTGTCTGGGGCCTTCAGCCCCTTTGCAGAATAGAAATGCAGAGGTGCTACAATTCAAGATATCTTGATTTCATTCTTGTCTGCCCTTGCGGAGACAGCACACCCTAGCTAAAAGGATGATGTTGGTATGGGAAATAAACACCTACAACCTCAGTCTCAGTGCGCTTTGACAATCTTTGATCTTACAAGTTGACTGGGCAGGGTCAATGCAATCTTTTTCGTCATTTGAATTCTGCTCAATCAACCAACAAGTTCCACTCGACTCTTTGCAAATACGTGGATGTGCCCGTAGATCAAATGTCCACCATCCGCTCCACATCGGATACCTCTTGCTTGACGCGGCAAGCAAGATTCCATATCTGTCCCCTTTTGACACCGCTCCACCGAGACGAAACTTACTGCAAGTTGGCCAGCAAGGGGATGTGTGTGCACTACCCAACAAACAGAATATGACCCTTTTCCCTTGCGAACGCTTCAAAGAACCGAACGGATCCCCTAAATCACCGGCTTGCCGGTCTCAGAGCAAGCTGCCTCTCACGCTCCAATTCAGGCAGGACGCGATCCTCCCACCACGCCTGCACGGTTCCTTTTTTGTGGTGTTACAACATCAACTTTTCGGCCGGCCCAAAACGAAGTCCCCCAAAAAAAGCTCCGTTTAGCTAATCAGCCCTCTTTTGAGGCTTGAAGCAACTGTTGAGCCAGTTCCTTTCGGTGGGTGATGTTTGGACATCCGAATGGCAGTGACCTTGCCAACCGGGTGGCCAACCAGCCTCTGGGGCAACTCCAAAGGCTGGGAGCCGCGTCTCATTCGCGACATTTGCCAAGTATCAGCTTCTGCCTTTTCGTTTCAGGATTCGATTAGTTTCCGTTCATAAGTTGAGCTACGTATGTATCCGCGCGCCCGTCCAACAGCAACGTCGAGACTTTTCCAACCCCCGCGGCCCTCAAGTCGGCTACAGAGAGAAGCCAGGGTCAAAGGGATGCTGGCTGATCGAAACAGCCAAAAATAGGCTTGTCAGCAGGATGCTGGGCCTTGACCAACATGGTCCCGACATTTGTTCTTGCATTGAACCTACAAGGCACTTGTTTCTCTCACTTCCAAGGCATGGCAATCCATAACAAACCAAGCAAGCCTGCTCTGAATCGCCACGACCATTGCGCGGTGCTAAGCTAAAGTTTGGTCCTGCGGCTGTCCGGAATATTGCAAGTAAACCAACCAGTATCTCTGTTTACAGGCATTTGTAGGTGTGCCTGAATATTGTAGATGGATTTTGGAGGATTTCTGCTGCATAAGCAGAAAGGACCATCTCGCGTGAGATCATTCCTCCCCGAGCTTGCGACACGAGCCCAGCTCTCGCAGGCCTCACAGCTGGCCTCATAGGCGAGATCCAGGTTCTCGCCGCCCTAAAGCACAAAGCAGAAGAGCCGAGAGCCGAGTGTGGAGGCTTTGGTTTCATACATGTCTTTGCTATATATATATATACTATTGGAATTTGTTGTTTTTGTGTAAATGGTTTGTTTATGATTTGTTTATGATATTGTTATCATTATCATTATCATTATTACTAGGATTATTAGTGGTGTCTGGTGTTGTTATGGTATGACTTTTTATCCTCTTTGGTATCATCAGTGTTTGTTTGTTTAGTGATTCTTATGAGATTAGTATCATTATCATATTTGTTTTATTCTTTTTACAACTTGGTGTTCTTCTTCTTTTTCTTTAGGATGTCAAAGTGGGGGGGTGCTCAACATAGGGTCCATTTTCCTACATGCTTTTTGGGTTCGTGTCTAAGTGGGTGCGCAAAATAGGAATCTGTCCATTTTGTCCAACACATTGTTGGTTTCGTAAATGGGTGTGTCTGAGCGTCTCAAAATGGTCCCCGGAGGCTGTTGGGGTCCTTTTGGTTTCCCTTTCCGAGTAAAAGGGATCACTTCAAGAAACTCCAACCCATTATGGGCCGACCCTTCACAACAGGTCATCGGGACCGCATTTCCGAGACCCAGTGTAACCAGTGATCGAGCCAACTCTTTGTTGGAATTGACCATCTTAAGAGGGGACTCCAACAAAGAACAAAGCACAAGGGTACCACTGAACAAAAACTGGATTCCTCTTGACTGTATCAATTGAGGGGTGACTTTGCGAATGGTAACAACCTGGGGCACGAATGATCAGCATTGACATGCTTTGACCGCAGGTAGCCAAATTTGCTGAAGAAATTGCATGGTTTCTGCGCAGCTTCCTGTCATCCATAGTTTGCCTTGAAGGTTGCTCAGTTGATCAAAAGGGAAAGCGTGAAGTGTATTGGTATTGCACAGCCTCCCTTCGGTTTTGCAGTTCAAGAGTGTCGGCTTTGGGTAAGGTATTTGCATCAGCCTTCTCCTTGTGAAACTGACCCCGCCAAGATGGCAATGTCTTCATGCCCGGAAAATCAAACAGGGCAACGCCCCGTCTACAAATACAGCTGTACCTCGAGCTATGCCTGTGTCAGTAGAGCATCCAAACCCATCAGCAGCCCACAACACGACTAGGTTGAATCACAGGGTCCAAGCTTCGCACTGAGTTGGGTGTCTGAATTATTGAGGTTTATTTTGGGGTTGTTGTTCATCCGGTGTTTCAACTGAAGCTCCAAGAGTTGCTTCTCAACGCCAAAGGTGTGCGGTGTGCTTTCTGTCTTGGAAGCCCGTGTCCGAAACCCCCATTTATCGCGCCTGCGCTCGAGCCGCATCCATCCAGTCCCAGGGTTTGCACATCTGGCGCGAGCGAAGACAGTTGCAATCGCAACCTCTGGGAGTCTTGGGACCTACAGGCAGTTTTTGAGAACCCAAACCTCCTAGAGATCCAGACCCCTTGTCTAAAGTTAGTCTTGGGACCTCAAACGCACTGAAACTCCCTTTTTGGAACTTCCGAAATGTGGCGATCGTTTCCATGGGGAACCACCGATCAATTGATCAACCGTTGATTTCGGGAAATCCAGTGACCCCTGTCGTGATGGTTTACCGGTAACCCTCAAAAGCATTTTTGAGGTCCCAAACCTGCTTGTAGAGATCCAGACCCCTCCCCTGGAGGCTCCAATGATGCTCGGGCTCAAATGTGAAGAATTGGAAGAGCGACCGCATGCACTTGGGACGCAAAGCGGCTCGCAATCTTACAAGGAATCAGCCATGAGCAGTTCCTGGCTGTGATTTGGCTCGCATGTCTTTCACGCAGGGAAGAGATGGTCAACGCAACAATTGCTGGCGAACTTGAAGCCGACCAAGCCGACAAACGGTGTGTGCTTCATGGAGGGAAACCTTTTGGAGGTTGCTTTTGAGGAAGATGCCGACTATGACCCCACTGATCTCCGACTGCCCCGAAAAGACTCGCGAGGCGCGACCAGCAAGCCCATCCAGCGGACCTCCAAGTACTTAGGGTGTCCAACTTTAGGTCTCTTTTCCCTTTCCTCGTCCCAAAATTCCCACTTGCTTTTTTGCATGGTCTCCGGCTCGCTCCGGGGTCCGGAATCCGATTCATGGCCGGGCTTCAAGCGCCCAACAGAAGCCCCGTGCGCCTTGAGGGCATGGTGCAGGTCCTCGAGGCCTGACCAAACCAATGGGCGGGTAAGAAGCCAACGCAGCCAAGCCGATGGAAGGAACCTGAACGGCTAACACGGCACGTTCTGGACAGGGCTCATGTGGCCATGGGTCAAAATCCAAATCGTACCAGTGAACATCCCAATCCCCACTATAGACTAATATGGGTGCACCCACCCTAAAACGACCTAAAATGGTACCTTTGGTTTTGACCCATGGGTGCACCTACCAAAATGGTACCATTGGTTTTGACCCACAGCCATGTCAGTGTCTGTTCCCCACCCCGACCATTGCACCTGATAGGGGCGGGGAATCCCTAGCGCATACCGCCTTCACACGTCAACCAAACATCTGTCCATGCCCATTTCCCAAGGCGATGTAGAACATAGCATGGCTGCGACAATAATGAACGGGAAAAGAGTGCCATCAATTGAATACGTGCGTCCAGAAGAAACGCGGCTTGCCCTTACCGTGAACGGGGGCAAACATCTATCAAGTACCCCATTCCAGGGTTGTCATTTTGCCTGTTGTTCGTGAAACAGATTGGCTTGCTTCAACAAGGATACCTGCACGTTTATGAGGCCCATGTAGCTTTGTGCCCATATCTTTCCAATGAGAGCGGATTGCCTGTCGAAAAAAGGGCTTCCCTTTTTGCTAGGTAGGTCAAAAGCTACATGTGCCCTCCTGCTTGGAAGAACCCAAAAAACAAGCATTTTTTTTAACTGTACAGGACAAACAACACAAACATCCACCTCCCCCCCCCACCCTCCAACAAAAACACACACACACACACCCGCCTTAACGCACAAGCCCTCCCATCCAACCCAGCGCTGCCACCGGACTCTCTCTCTCTCTCTGGGTGCCCGCACCCAGCTCTGCGGCCAGGGCCGTCCAGCCCATCTCATCCGACTGAAAAATGCGGAGACCCACTTCGATGGCCGAAATCGAATCCGTCGCTACAGTTTGCCCAGTACATGCATAGGCAATGAAGGCAAATATCATAGGGGAAAACAACATGGAGGAAGCCAGGAAGCCGATTGCTTCACTAGAGGATATGTTGACCGGTAAGCCTTGATGAGGCTTAGTAACTCCAAATAGGGCTCCCCCAATAAAGATGAAGGTCTTGTCGTTTTCCATTGCAACCAACCCAAAAAGCGGGTGCCACATCCAGAAAAGACACTCCCATAGCTGGTAGCAGGAAAACAGAAAATGGATGTCTTTGTTGAATTGATGGTTCAAGTTCCCTATGGACGCACCAAGCCTTGTCCCAACTCTCTCCGCAAATCTCTTCAGATCCTGACAACCCCGTTCCCCAACCTTGAAGACAAAGCATCACCTGGAAACAAACCCCAACTTTCCTTTAACCCTTGATATCAGCCACCTACTAAAAAATCAACAGCACCAAGAAATACTAAAAACAAAAAAAAAAACCTCCCCCCCAAAGAAAAAGGGGAAAAAAGGAAACCAACGTAAGACAACTCCCGGACCAAAGACAAACCCGCCGCTGCCCACGTCGTTTTTACCGGGAGTTTCGGCTTCCCGGATCCCCGGATTCCCGGCCCGCTCGAGCTGCTGGGAGTTGGCCAGAGCTGCCTGGCACTCCGAGGTGGAGTTCGGCCGGCCCATCTGCAGGGAACTGAAAACTTGGTTCGATGGGCAGGGAAGAAAACCTATAAACTCTTTCGAAATTTGAGCTCTATAAAATTGACCCCTTCAAAAGTGACCCTATAGGGAAACTTAAACTTGACCCAAACCAAAACCATCCCAAAGCAATCCCCAGGTTCATTCCTGTCATTCTCTGACCAGCAACAGGAACGCCACCACTTTGGGCTAGGTCCAGTAGAGAGCTTAGAATAAGTTGGTACCCTTTATTTTTTTCAGGACGCCCATTTTGATAGGGGAACCCTCCCAACCAAAAAACGGGTGAGAAAGGGCACTACTGGGGGACCTAGTTGCACTCGGTTTTCTTTCTACGTCTTCCCGGATTTAGGAAGGGCCAAGAAGCTAGCGGAAAGCTGCCATTTTCATGGCTTTGGCGCTGGAATCGTCACACCTGGCTTCCCGCCTCTCGGGCGAAGACCGCAATGGCAGTGGCACGGACCTCGACTCAGAACGCCACCCAAGGCGGCAGTGGAACTAAACAAACTAGGTGTGTCAAAATGGAAACCGGACATGTCATGTGCTTCTTGATGGTCTTCCCTTTGCAGGACCCAAGACATGTAAGGGAGCAACAAGATGAGTGGGGGAGGTTCACCTTGGTTGCCCTTTAAACAACTTCAGATCAAGAAACATTTGCCAAGCTCTTGCGTCTCTCTTTCGCTCACCAAAAAGCGGCAAGGACTTGCCGTTGGGCATTCCGGACAAGGCATAGTCCCGCTTGCATTTCTCTGCAGTCTTCGGAGCACCCGCATAAAGTGCCCTACTTGCAAGACCCTGTAACATTGCATTGCTGCACACTTTTGTAAAGCCGTAAATATCCGTAAATTGAATAGACCTGCTAGGACGTGTGACTCTCCTCCTGGTACAGTAAACAAACAGAGCTGACATACATGCGGTGGCTGGAGGATTCTTGGAAGGGATGAATCTACTTGCGCGCCCCGCAACTTTGGCCCGAAAAATGAAAAAAGAACAAGTAGTGAATAACCTGCTTGTTGTTTAAGCAGGGTGGGACTCCTCGCCGCCGTGCAACTGTCTTCACTTTTGGCACACCCGCTCATGCGCATCACGTCATATCTGCGCGCATGCTGGCCAAATGTTAAGCACACCCGCTCACGCGCATGGTGTCATAAGTGCACAAATGCTGGCACATGATAAGCACAGCCGCTCACGCGCATCGTGTCATAAGTGCACGCATGTGGTGGTTGATCTAAATTCCTTTGTCTCGAAACGGCCATTCTTCGCGAATAAAAAAGTTACTTTCGCGAATCTTTCGCGGATTCATCGCCGTGCTCTTTTCATTTCGAGTCAGAGAATCGCAGCTTTTAAGTGCCAGCGTTGTGAGCGAAATGACGATTTCCCAACTCGGAAAGTCGCAGCTTTTCGTACGCCGTGCTGCTCCAGCTTGAAGTCGCAGCTTTCCAGTACCAAGCTAGTATACTGACTAGATCGGCGCTCAGACTATACCTCCCCTTGCAATCGAAGCCTGCGCTTTCGCGCGGGCTTTCGCAGATCTTTCGCGGAACTTTCGCGAAAAATCACCCACGTTTCAGAGCGGAAAGCCACCGACTAACACCCACAGATACACATACACAGGCTTGGAGCACTAACCAGCCAAGCAGGGTATCAAACTGTAGCCTCACCAGGCTTTATCAGCGCAACATCAACAAAGTGTTTTAATCAGAATAGAAGGAAGGCTCAGCAAAAAAGATGAACGGTTCCACATATCATTGATTTACCAGATACAGTTACGCAAAACTTTCGCGAGAAGAAAAGTTACTTTCGCAACTCCATCGCAAATCTTTCGCGGAGCTACCTCAACCAACACCGATGGTCACCGAATACTACACTCCTTACAAGGACCTTTAGAACGACTCCCATGTGGCAGATGAGAAGCACAGCCGCTCACGCGCATCGTGTCATAAGTGCGCACATGCTGGCACATGATAAGCACATCCGCTCACGTGCATCGTGTCATAAGTGCACACATGCTGGCACATGATAAGCACACCCGCTCACGCGCATCGCGTTATAAGGGCACACATGCTGGCACATGATAAGCACACCCGCTCACGCGCATCGTGTCATAAGTGCGCACATGCTGGCACATGATAAGCACACCCGCTCAAGCGCATCATGTTATATCTGCGCACTCTGGCCAAATGTTAAGCACAGCCGCTCACGCGCATGGTGTCATAAGTGCACAAATGCTGGCACATGATAAGCACTGACGCTCACGCGCATCGTGTCATAAGTGCACACATGTGGCAGATGATAAGCACAGCCGCTCACGCGCATCGTGTCATAAATGCGCACATGCTGGCGCATGATAAGCACATCCGCTCACGCGCATCGTGTCATAAGTGCACACATGCTGGCACATGATAAGCACACCCGCTCACGCGCATCGCGTCATAAGTGCACACATGCTGGCACATGATAAGCACACCCGCTCATCATGTCAGAAGTGCACACATGCTGGCACATGATAAGCACACCCGCTCAAGCGCGTCATGTTATATCTGCGAGCATGCTGGCCAAATGTTAAGCACGCCCGCTCCAGCGTATCATGTTGCAAGTGCACACATGCTGGCACACTATAAGCACACCCGCTCACGCGCATCGTGTCATAAGTGCGCACATGCTGGCACATGATAGGCACACCCGCTCAAGCGTATCATGTCATATCTGCGCGCAAACAGGTCCGAAAACTTTTCGACGTTTGAGGAGGGGATGCTAAACGTTTGTTTCGCCTAGGCGAAATACTTCTTTTTGGGAATTTGCCCTGCGAAAACCCATATAAAATGCAATTTCCTGAATCATTGGCTGCGAGAGAGAACGTGGCAGGCGTGGGGGACGGGCGATGTCGGTCGATGTTCTTGTGTTGTGGTTTCGCTTGCCTTCCACGGCGGCGAGGCGTTCCACCACCCTTGTCTAACACTGTTGTTAAACACTAAAACAATCTAAAACGAGCTTTCAGTATCCCTGCTGAAAGAAGCCTGGAATTTTGCCATGAACACAAAGTATTACATTCAACTTGGAAGGTGCAACGCGGGATGGATGCGAACTCCAAGTTTGCCGAGCAGCAAATCGCTCCACCCGCGAGTAGTCCACAATCCTCGCCTTGACCACCTCAGGTGGTTTTTCCCTCACGACTCCGCCAGGCTCCAGATTAGGATGAGTAGCCCCTTTGAAGAGTTAAGGAGCTCTTTTAAACGGACCTTAAAAGGGGTTTGGGTTTGGCGTTGGTTGATTTGTTGGGTTGCAAGTTGCAACCCACTGTTGTTGTTGGCATAAACAATCAACCCACCATTCCCAACTGGAACGCCAAAAGGACGGCGATTCATCAACTTCCCTTGTCACACAACATTTCTTGCAGCTTCGCGGCTGTTCCCTTCTCCCGGAGAAGACCTTCAGCACGATCCAGACGCTTTCACTGCTCACGGCATTCTCGTGCACAGAAGCTGTGTTTCAAGCAGGTGTCATTAGTTGCAAGCCACCGGCAGTTTCCAATGAAGTTGCCACTTTTGGAAAAAAAACATCGCAAGGGACCCCCTGTCGAAATTAGCAGGTGAACTCAATGGTTCATGTGTGCAAGCTTGCCAACTGCGTATGTACTGTACACCATGCTGAGTTGCCAAAGATTTCATTGCCGGCACGTCACGTTGAGCTATCTATTTAAGTACCTTTCAACATATCAAACTGGAACTTGTTGCAGACCCCATAAAGATCCGAAAAGCACTCTAAAAGGGACCTAAGTAGGGTAAGCGCCTTTTCGGTGAGTTGGGTTGCCACCCGTTTTTGGAAGAACCCCCCCAAGCCGCACCAAACCTTCGGGCGGAGGATCGGTCGCTTCCCGCCGACGTGGGGGGTCCGCCCGGTTCCTTCCTTCTGGGGCGCCCAGCGCCGGGCCCGGACGCGGCGTCGCCCTTCTTGAAGTCCCTCGATGCATTCGATCGAAAATATGTCCTCTGGAAAAAACGAGAATGTGTCCAATAGTGATAGGTTCCCTTTAAAACCAACAGTGAAATATGTGGGGGTTGATCAATATTCCTGGCCCCTTCAAACTTTTCCCATTTGGGAAATATCATCATTGAAGTGGGTTTCCATGTGTATACTTCTTGTAATATACATTGTTCGCATACCAATTTGGGTTGCCAACAGTGATATATGTATATATACATATATACATATATATATATATATGTATATCTATCTTTATACACCTCTGGTGGAGAATCGGGGGAAAAAAAAAAGACACGGGAACAAGACCAGTTGCCTGGGATAGCCTGGCAGCCGGGGATGGCTGCAAAAGGCCAAGGCAGAGAGGATCCTGCGCGAGCAACAACTTGCCTGAGAAACCGAGTGGCAAATGCTTTGGGATGCCTTTGGTCCAAAGTGACCAATTTGGGAACCTCCCATCTTCCATTTGGAAATTTAAAGCACCACCAAAAGCTGAACCAAACCTTTGGCCGCACGACGCAGCCCAAAAGGCCGACTTGTAGTGGTCGACTCCTCAGATTCCAAGTCTGATTGAGCTCGAAGGGCTCTCAAAACCTTTCGGGGGCCAAATGTCTCTCCTTAGACTCTCCTCCGCAGTCATGCACCGGGCACCAGGCACCATCTCCATGCTGGAGCTGCCTTGGAAACCCAAGCCCCGCACATCTGGAGTTCCATGTCTCACAAAAAAATGAGTACGTGTCAAACAAGCGGAAGCGGCCGAAATGGGTGGCTTTCCTATTAAAATGTCTGTTAGGATGTCCTTTGAAGCAACTGAAGAAGGGCACCCTCAAACCACCACATTGGTCAACTCCGCTTTTGTCCTATCTGCCGGGTCAAGGTCACGCCACTTGGGGCAACTTGGCTGCTACTTCCAAGGAAAACCAGGGTTATCAACAAAGAGCAGGCGCTTCAACCCAACACAAGTCAAAAATAAACCACATTGCCAAAGTAGGAGGGCCCAAATAGTTGTGTTTTACCTACTCATTCATGTTGACATCATACAAGCACATAGCTATCGATTCTTGTACTGTGCTCCCCAACCGAATGCCAGGAGTCCTTTCCTGAATCCAGCGGCAGCTGCAACGGCAAAGAGAAGCAAACACCAGAGCAATCCATTCACAAGGCAGCAAAACAAGCAGGAAGTGTATGGAATTACATTATAGTCATCAACAAATTATATAACAATAATTAATTCAGAAGTGCCCGCAAGAGTTTGAAATAACATGGTTTGAGCAAGTCCAATTTAGCAGCAGCAAACATGGCCCCATTGGTGAACTGGATACATGTGAAAGGCTGCATTCATGAACATGAGGGACTAAGCCGCTAGCCTGATTTATCCCAGCTACAAAGGTGGCTACAACCTACTTACTAATTAGGTTGAACTTCAACATGCAAACACTCCTCCAAATTCAACCCTTTCAAACACTGTGGGCATCCGGGAAAAACATATTCTGAGGGTGGTTACAAAATGTTACAAACACATCCACCGTTTTGTTTCAACAACATTTTTTTGCGGGACACAGGTCTGACACCCCCGAACCAAACCAATTGATTCCCCAGAGAAAAAAAAAACTTGGGTGGGCCCTCGTCCTACTGAGATCGGACCTCCGAGCAATTTGGTTCGAGCTGCAGTGGAAGAGCTTCTCCAGTGCCTGGCGCGGCGTGTCGCCTAGCGCGCCTAGCCATGAATGAACAAAAGTGTTGTTTGGGAAAACACACATTGTACATATAATGACATTCTACATGGTTTATATATCTGGAAATATGTCGATATAGAATCGATACGCATGTGTATATATATAACACTTTCTATAACATGGCATATGCATAATCTAGTGTTGGTGTATTGTGACGGAGCCCAACTAGTACGTAAGTCTCGAAATTCCTGGGCAGGCTCTCGTATGGGCAAAAGGTTTAGTCAACAAGCTACAGCCTCTTTCTGGGTGCTCAGCGTCTAAAAGGCAACGAGCAAGGATGCCCCGCTATAACGAGACCTGCACTACCAAGCCCATCGTGTGTCTGTTCTATATGCAGTGTGAACATGGGTCCCAAATCCCCAAATTTCTCGTATCCAGCGGACAGACAAACTCATGAGGACTCCCATCCGTCCGTTTCCAGAGGTGAAGCTCGGATTCTGAAGCTCGAGTCAACGCAGTCACCTGCATAGAAATACCTAATCCCAGGAACAGAAGCACTCCCAATACGCCACCAGGGTAGACCTTTGGCCCCTGGAAAAGGCAAACAAAAAGGAACCACTACCAATGTTCTACTTGTGTGGTTTGGTCATTCTGAGGAACCACCGTAAGAATTTTCATAAGCTTCAACAAAGTCTCCCTCCTAGGTGAGCCAAGCATTATGCAAACTGATGCACCGGTTTAGCTTTTTATGTTTGGGCAAGTTGACATGGGCGCGATGGCGCGCGCCATCGCGCACCCCACAGCAGCTACTGTAACAATCCAAAATAGGCGCATAGGTGTGTATCTTGGAATGGGACACTTTGTCTGCGATTTGGGTGATACCCAATTTGTAGACAAACGCATCGCTTGTGCATAGACTCCACGTTTCAAAGGATTCCACCAGATTCACGAACCGTGGATTATGAATGGACGAAAGGGAACAGTCCGCATGTTGCCGCAAAAAACATATTACGCTGCTTTGGCATGTAAGGACCGGTTCGAGCCCCTGCTCACATCAGGACGGTAAACTATCCTGTTTCCCAATCGGTCTTGCCCCCACAAGCTTGAAAAAAGTAAAATGCAGGTGTACAAATTTCCCGCGCCTCCAGTAGCATGGGGCGATCACGCAAATCTCTGCAAGTCCTCGGCAAGGTGCATCCCAGCTCGCATTCAGCAGCAGGCATCGCTTTCCTTGATTTTTTGCCCTAAGATTCTTGCTACCTCAAAAGGGCTTTTTAACTCCCCAACAGTAGAAGCTGAGAGCCCTGGACAATGGAGGCAACCGCAGGCTCAACCCTTTTGGTCCTTCCGAATCTTCCGTTTGCTTAAGAATATCTTTGTTACCTTCCCTTGTTGGTTTTAAAAGGAATTTATCACTACTGGACATATTCTATGTTTTTCCAGGGGTCTTAACCAAATGGAAGGAATTGAATGCATGGATTCACGGATCGGGGGGGGGGGGGTGGACGACTGGAGTTGTGTCCCGGATTTGGGGTTGGGTAAAGGTGACCATTCTCGGACGCCATGGTGTTTGATCCAAAGAAGCCCCGTCTGCTGCGAGATAGGCTCTGAAGCGCCCTGATGCGTCCATCATGAATAATTTGCGCAAAAGAGAGAATCATTGGAGCCTCGATTACGTCAAGGCCTTCATCAGTAGCACTTGAGCCTACAGCCCTAGGTGCCATTGCACCATGGCCCCCATACCACCTTTAGCCCACGCTGCCACCTGCTGCATGCGATCCTCCCCTCTCAAACTTTAAGGGGGGAAAAATCAATATGATCTATCGCTTTTGTGAGGTGATCTGAGCAACGGAGCGTACCCAGGATAGGGTATCGCTTCAGGAAGCACGTCCCCTAGTGCTCGGATTCTGTGGGTTGTGTCTGTGGGGCATTCAGATTGGCCCCGGACAACGCATCATTGGTTTGAGAATGCTGCAAAAGGGCACACTTGAAACCCACAGAAAATCACCCACTCGCAAATGCGAAAAACAAGTTGGAAACCCAGACCCGCAGGACACCACCCAGTCTAGCACCCAACCTTCCATTTGGTCAAGGCAAAAAAAAACATCCAGTAGTGATGAATTCCTTTTAAAACCGACAAGGGGAAAAACACAACATTCCTACAAGCAAATGGAGGCTCCAC